>CM075866.1:13056885-13206885 GCA_038021265.1 Cyprinella venusta | reverse complement strand
TGTCAAGCAAAGAAATCACTGTCATTGCAGCATAGGTCAATGATGGCGTTATAGAGAGAAGAAATACACAGTTGAAAGGAAGAGGTGGTACCTGGAAGTGGAGCTGCCTGAGGCGCAGAGAACAGTAAATCAACCCAGGGGAGAGCAACACAGAACTGGAGCCGAAAGCCCGAAGGCATGTCCCTCCTCTGCTCAGCCTGATCACTCCCTTAGGGACACATCCTCTATTTTTTCACTGGCTCTGTTTGGCATACTCAGTAGTTTCCAGCGCAAAAATATACATGCTCTGTGTGCTGTGGAGAACACTTTCAAGTGGAGACTTTCTTTGTTGTCTTCCCCTTTTTGATAGGAAATTGATGATGAATACCCCATTCTTTCACTTTTATTTACCTTTCACCGTCCTCATTTTCTTCACTCTCAGAAAAAAACAGGTACAAAAGCTGTCACTGGGGCAGTATCCTTTCAAAAGGGACTCATTTGTACCTAAACAGTGCATATTAGTATCTCAAAGGTACATATTAGTACCTAAATGGTATATATTTTAGTGCTTTTCCACAGTATGGTACAGCTCGGCTCGTTTCGCTTTTCAACTGCCTGGTTCCACTCGGCTTGCTTTGGCTCGGTTTGCTTTTCCACTGCAGTTTAGTATCTCTTTAAAATGGGTGGTTATAGACTGATCGTCGCCCCATCCAGCTCTCGTTGGATGAACGTCTGCACCTCGTCTACTAACCAGTCACAACGATTCAGCCATTTCTTTTTTAAAGTTTATTTTATTTATTTTTCAAGCAAGTCGTTTAAAAAAAAAAATGTGTGAAGAAATAACACAGCGGTGGCTGTTGCTGACTATTTAAATCTAGCGGGTTTGGTGTCTCGTGTTGCAAATCCAATGACACTGGTAGTGACGATTTTTTCTGACCAATCACTCATCTGTAGTGTTTTCACGTCACATTTTAGTATTGGTACTGCATGCTTGGAAACTCAACAGAGGTGGTACCACCTAAAGTGAGCCATACCGAGCTGTACCATGCAGTGGAAAAGCACCTCAAATTAAGCCGCACCGAGCCGTACCATGCAATGGAAAAGTCCAAAAGCGAGCCTTAGGCCGTGTGTCCACCAAAGCGTTTTTCCACGCTCCTGGCATATGAAGAGTTCAGATGCAAAAGCCTCTAAATGCCATTTGAAATTTTCTTCTAAAATGACCATTTTTACCAAGCTTGTATATTTAAGTTCAGTAATTTCACTTAAATGACAATTAATAGGTAATTATCATTGCCATTTAAGAGAAATTACTGAACTTAAATATACAAGCTTGATAAAAATGATCATTTTAGAAGAAAATTTCAAATGGCACTTAGAGGCTTTTGCATCTGAACTCTTCATATGTTTTCAATTGTTTTCAATGGGAGCGCCGCGTTTTTTAAACGCCATGAGCGTACCGAGGCGCTGAGCATTTTTTTAACGCTGAAGCGCCGTGCAACCAGCGTTTTTACTGGTCGCTGGGAGTTGAAAAATGTTCAACTTTGGATAAAACGCACTTTTTTATCTCATCACTGTCACTTTTTACCCAGCCGTCCAATCACAGTGGAGGAGGGGCAGGACTAATAACACAACGACCAACTGTCACAACATTCAAACTGCTGAGGATATTCTGTATAGCAACGAAACGTCTCCACAGAAAAAACGCTGCGCTGCCAAAACGCTCTCAAGCGCCCAAAGCATAGCGTCTTCAGCAGAGCATCTAGCGTTTTCAGCTGGCTAAAAACGCTTTGGTGGACACACGGCTTTACCGAGCTATATCGAACCATACCATGAAGCAGAAAAGCAGTTTTAAAGGGTTAGTTTGGTATTTTACTCTTGAATCAATGTTTTAAGATAGTTTTTGATGAATTCCGATTGGAATGGTTAAGATTGAAATTTGAACAAATACTGCTGTCCCGAGAATTTTAGGTTTCTGTGTTTCTTTGTTGACTATTACTCAATTCTAATTTGTTAAATGTAATTAATAATATTGATTGTAATCTGTTGGCTTAATTTTATTAATTAGATTTAACATATTCATTTTTACAGACTGTTGTTCAGTGTTGTTTTTTTAAATCATGAGGCAAAGTCATCGCTGTTTTTAATGCTTCATTTTAATCCAATGTAAATTAATGTTCCAATTAAACTTAATGTTGACACTTTTCCAAGTTAAATAAACATTACTTGAGGCCTGCATGTTCCATTCCACTGCACCACTATTCCATTGTCATTTCACGTTTGGTTTTGACATGCGTAAAACGGTGATAACTATGTGGGTGAGTTCTTTGCTTACTTTTTAATTAGTCTTTACATTAACACCAATATATTTATTCATTCCGAGTCACACCGATGTGGAATGCACACAAAAGTTATTGCTTGAAGAAAGTAATAGACCAATCGGAATTTATCACTTGAACAACATGATAGGCCAATCAAAATGTGACTTTCTCTCATGTGTGTTCTCAGTTAGCCCCCACCAAAGCCATGGCATGTTCGAGGGAGTCTGTTAAAACTCACTGGGCTCAGTGAAGGGAAGAGAGACACTGCCTCACGCTGTAACTGTAACCACTGTTGTCACTGTGTCACTTAAAAAAATATATATAAATATATTTATACACAATTTTAATGCTATATCTTGTTATATTTGTGCACAGTGGATATTATCTGAGAAGACACTGCCTCCCTTTGCATCCTCGGAGAAAACGCCTCAGCAACCAAATGCCCTTCCCGTACATAATTTCTCACGTTTCACTTCCAAACTCAAGCCAAGAAATAAAGTCCGCTTCTGTGATTAGCGCATTCCTTGTTTGGTTCTTCAGTTCCACTCCTGTAATATGACTGAAGGCTAGAGGGAGATAATGCAGGATTAGACATCTGCCCGCAGTCACAGTCACTGTTTCTTGTTTATTTATTTTCCTTCCTTCTCTTTTTCTCCTTCCCATCTTCTTCTTGCTCCAGGACAAATCTTTGTACCACCTGGTGAGCAGCGGTTGCATAGACTGTAGCCCGGGTGATAAGCGGATTTTCATGAACAAGTGTGACCCCGAGTCTGAAACACAACAGTGGATCTTCCAGAAAGTCAACGCCACCGTTCTGGACAAATTGAACAGCGCCTCTAGCTCATAGGACCAGGGGTTGTGGTCAAGCCAATCAGCTGGCTTCCACACAAACACACCACCTCCCACAATCCTAAATGTGGGCCTGGATATTCTTACTATCTGGCTCTTGGTCCCTCTCAAGGTTCTGCAGCCGTCTGAATGAGGGGACTAGAAACGAGGAGAGACATGAGGCTGGTGGAAACGCATCCAATGAGCACCTTGCTGGTCGAGGAGATTACGGACAGCCCGACTCTCTCGTAGGGGTCTAACGTGGGCCCTCCTAAGTTGCTTCCTATACATTGAAAAACAGAGCATCTTCAGGACTTTGGAAGTGCAGACCAATGAAATAATGTTCTGTATCAGTTCTTGAAGATTGCATGGTGGATTTGTACAAAACCAGAAACTGGAAAGAGTTTTTTTTTTTTTTTTTTTTTTTTTTTTTTTGTATTGCTATTTATTTATCTGGGATTGTTTCAAATGCATATTTATTTGTATTTATTTGGTGCCTTTCCAGATTTAATTTATGTGTGTTGACTCTGTTTTATCATCTCTTGTATACCTGTAGAGTCAAACTTGGGTTGAGGCGGTGAGTTGCTCAATGAAATATTTGACTTTTTCAATGGAATCTATCTTGTTACAGAGTTTCTCGTCTATAAATAAATCAGAAAATGAGTGGTTGTGTGTTGCCTTGCCTGTGTGTCTTTTGTCATGCTAATGGATGATATCATGCGTACTGTCTTATCTCAAAAGTGGTGGTTTGTCTCCCTCTGGTGTTGAGCCATGTGCAGAAGAGTTTTTGTGTGTGTGTTAGCTATTGCTATTACTTTTTACTATATTATTTGACCTTTAAAGGGGCCATGCCATGAGAAAACAAATATGCCTTGATCTTTTGAAATATAAGAGGTCTTTGAATCATTAAAACATCTTGCAAGTTCCATAGCTTAAAACATTCTGTCTTCCCTATTTTAGAGCATACACTGTAAAAATGAATATGCTTGATCTAATCAGTAAAATTGTGGCAACAGATTACAAGCAATATTATTTATTAAATTGAACAAATTAGAATTGAGTAATAGTTAATCAAATGAACATTCTAATTAATTCTAATTTGTACAATTTAATTAATAATATTGCTTGTAATATGTTGCCACAATTTTATTGATTAGATAAAGCATATTATTTTTTTCATTGTACTCTGGAAAATGAAATAGCCTAAACTTGAATGATAGTACTTCATGAATGTTTTAGACTACAGTCATATTCAGAATTTTTTAAGAGGACACTTAGACATCCTTGACTTTTGGTCAACTTATAAAGCAAGTATAGCAATATAACTGAAAAAAAAAATTTAAAAGAAAAAAATTAAAGCTACACTGTGTAACTCTTAGTTTATTCTTAGCTAAAAACACTTAGTTCTTTCAAAAATATGTGCTCATTAATGTGCATTTACTTCGTTCAAGTAATAAAGTGTTCTTGTGAGTGTATAATATGCCATTGAAAATACATACGGGTAAGGGGTTCTAATGTCGGTCGCCATGTTGCCCCTCCATCTTGAAAGTACATTAGCCAAAGAGGGACATACCAGTTAATTCAAGCTTCGCCTTTTGCGTTTACGTTTGAGTTAACACTCATTGACGACATCAAACTGGAAGCCATGTTAATCTTGGGCTACATTGGCCACCGTAGGAGTTAAAACGAAATCAGAATTGAGAGGAACAGAAACTAATATTCACCGGATGATCATATACCTTTTCACCGCTAGATGGGGGTAAAAATCACACAGTGTAGCTTTAATGAAAAGACACTGCAGTTTAAAACAAGCAAAAACATCCCACTGTGTTTGTGTTGCCAGGAACGAGGCTCTAAAAAAGCTATTTCAGAATGCCATGAAGAGTCGTTTACTTTAGATTTCACTCATTTTTCCCCAAGTAGTTTTTGGTGAATGCTAGTGGGAAAACTAAAACGACATTGTCATGCATGAGTAATGCATTATGGTGATTTATTTTAATCACGTCATGATGCAGGCAGTGTTTACTTCTTAATGAAAAGAATTTGACCTTTCGTGAAAATATTTATGAGGGTTTTAAGATAATTGACAGCTATGATACAAAAAGCAAAAATTAATTTTAAGGGAGAGGATCGCTTAGCAAATCAAGATGCAATGAGTGCTCTGCAAGGTCTGAATAAGATGATGGGGCGTGAATTGAGAAGTGTAAATGATGATAGAGACAGGGTTATATTTAAATGGGCTAATGATTTGAATTTGTTTAATGGAAGATATGATGTATCTGATAATAGGAATAAGTTTGAAGAAATTGGTGTTAGGAATCAGTGGGGCCACCGATTCTCACACGTGATGACCTGATCAAAAGGTGTCTTAGGTGTATTAGGCCCTGTAAAGCACCGGGTCCAGATGGCCTTAAGACTTGTGGAAATTAACAAACTGACCCTTTAACAAACTTATTTCTGTTTTTATT
Source organism: Cyprinella venusta (assembly GCA_038021265.1). Classification (NCBI taxonomy): domain Eukaryota; kingdom Metazoa; phylum Chordata; class Actinopteri; order Cypriniformes; family Leuciscidae; genus Cyprinella; species Cyprinella venusta. The sequence continues at coordinate 13,201,292 of CM075866.1, read as the reverse complement.
AGATTTACATATTGTACCAAATACGTGGAAACATAATTTATATGACCTCGTCCTAAAAATCTGGGTCTTAAGTTCAATCAGATTTTATGTTTTTCAACACCACGTCACTTTTCCTCTGCTGTCACCCTACAGGTTGAAAGCGGAATTGTCCATTACCGCTGTTGTAAATAATTTAACCGAACTGCACGCTCGCTGTTTATCCAGCACGGGCTTTGGAATGAACGATGTCCACAGACAAGGTATGTTGCATGATTTCATGAAAGTATGATGTATTGCGACATCATAAATGAAGAAAAACTAAATAATTATTGTAACGCTTGACGTGGAGCAAGTCAAATTTGTAGTTTTCTTACGTCTCATTAGAACTACAGAAACGCGACCCGATCTGGCAATAGTGTGGTTATACCAGATATAGGACCGCAAAGCAAATCCAGAAGTGCCTTTTACCCGGTTAAAGGGTTAGTTCACCCAAAAATGAAAATTCTGTCAGTATTTACTCACCCTCATGTTGTTCCAAATCTCAGTGTGTTTATTTGTTCTGCTATACACAAAGGAAGATATTTGGAAGAAGGTTTTAATCAAACAGATCTCATTCCCCATTGACTACCATAGTTGGAAAAAATACATACTATGGTAGTCAATGGGGATTGAGATCTGTTTGATTAAAACATTCTTCAAAATATCTTCCTTTGTGTATAGCAGAACAAATAAACACATAGAGGTTTGGAACAACATGAGGGTGAGTAAATACTGACAGAATTTTCATTTTTGGGTGAACTAACCCTTTAACCCGGTTACGGCTTAATGAACCACTGAAACGATTTTGGAAACATTTATTTAAAATAAGGTAAAATATCTTACTCGGTGTTGGTTTAAGGATGTGTTGTGTTCTGTCACCTCTGTTGTTCTCTGTTTTTAGAAATGAAATATGAAATACATGAGTGAGAATTTTAGAAGGATAAACATATGCAGCAGATGACATGCACTTGTTGCACTTTTATGGAAAGAATGTACAAATTCTGAGCAAGAGGAGCAGGTGTTAAAACAAGAAAAATGGTGTGAAGTGAGTTTTTTTATTCATAAATGTCAGTAAGACTAAAGAATTGGTTTTAAACCAGAACCCCTTACAGAAATAATGTTATGTGATCAACCTGATGGAATTGTGAAGACTTTTAAGTATTTGGGAACTATGATTGACTGTAAATTGAATTTCTCTGAGAATGTGGATCCTCTCTGTAAGAAAGCAAATCAAATTCCTAAGGAAACTGAGAGAGATTCCTGTGAGTTTAGTTGTTTAAGACTTTATATCAGGTTGGTATAAAATCTCTGTGTCATTCGGACGAATAACGTCTGTGAAAAAAAAGTAAAATTAAACAAGAATGTTGGGTAAAATAATAAGATTCACGCAAAAGTCAATGATCAATTATATGGATTTGCTATTCAGAGAAAAGCTTTGGCTATAATGATAGACACAATACACCCTTTGAATCATGCAGAGCCCGATCTCATGAAAGTTCATATCTATAGCACGAATGTCATTTCTCGTGGCAGTTATACATCAGAAACAGTTTTTGCGTGTATGGTACGCGTTTTTCGCGTGCATATGAAACGCACTTTTTGGCGTATATTTGGTACTCCCCACCCCCTCCCCCCTAAAGCTACCCTAGGGTATTTAGAGCATATCATATACACGCAAAAACCATTTTTGCCGTATAAATGTCACGAGAAATGACATTCGTGGTATTGATGCGCATTTTCATGAGACTGTGTCGGTTTTTAAATGATTACCATCTCGTCGTTGTTATAGAATACCAAAAGCAACTAAAGCAATACATAAACAAACTTTTGTACCAATAGGTCTTCTGAACAAGGGTTAGGAAGTGAATATTTTAGCTTTTAACGTTGAAGTGGATCAAAGCGTGGTGTTTTCGAGATGCCGTAACTAGCTTCGAACTGACAGAGACGGCACTCTTGCATGTAGGCCAACTTTATTATACGGTGACCAATGTAGGCTACATAAAAATATTCAATGTTATATAGCTCAACCTGATGAAATGTTACAATATGATTAGTCTGTTATTCTAATGTTAGTTTACTGCTAGTCCCATACAGCCAACAAACGAACACCTTGAATAACATTATAATATTCAACCCACTAAAATGCAGTTTACCAATGTAGTTGTAAATGCAGTGTATCAATAGACCAAGTGAAACAGTGCTGCATTAGCTCAGTTTCATTCGTCTATAAACTGATTTGTGTGAGTATAATTCAGCACTCAGTAGAATGAAATGTCTTCATTTCTCATGTCCAAATGTCCTTATAGACACGGGACTCGCGTGTGGCACTGATATTTGTGTCTCATTAACAATCGTGCCATTCTTCATACCAGTCATGTTAAGAACATCAATGCATACTCATCCATAATCATGATTAAATCCATCAGTATGATGACAAGTTCCATAGTTTCCATAGACGCCTTTGTTATTGTGAAAAAAATAAAGACAAATTGTAGCTTTAAAGGGATATATCACTTTGAAATTAATTTTTGGTATGTTTTAGCTTACCTCAAGGGCATCCAAGATGTAGGGGTCTTTGTTTCCGCAGTAGTTTCAATTTTTATATTTTTAGGTCAAACCGTTATTGTCTGCCAGTCATATATTGGAGGTCTACGGCACCACTTCAAAATGATTTAATGACTCGTAACTGTACACATTGATGACTAAGACACAAAACGAGCAGTTTGAGAAAACGAACGGTTTAAAATGAAAATTGATATATTGATATATGTTTGTGTTTTTGTGCAAACCACTTTATAAACATTATAAGTGAACCTCAAGGAACATTAAAATAATAATTAAAATTAGAACTAATATTCATATAATGCTTCATCGGGATGATTACAAGAACAATTCAAATATGGGCTAAATACTTAGCAGATTATAATTTTTAAATGTTTGTATACTTCTTTAACATATAAATAATCAGCAGATGTGTGAAGGTACATTCACGGTAATACTGCTATTATTTTTGTGTGTATTTCTGTAATGTGCTATAAAAAGTACTGAATAATTTCTTTAGATTATAATGCTTCCAAATATCTATCCATCCACCGTCCGTCCATCCATCTGTCTTAACCACCTTTTCCAGTATAGCCTAATGTGTGCTAATATTTCCAGAACATTTAATGCAACAACAGAATTCTCATTTGGTCGTATTTTTTTCTAGTCTGACCGAGAGAAGACTTACTGACCTGCTGGGTCAATCGCTGATATGAGGAGAAAGTGATAACGTCAATCATTAACAGAAATCTGAGGTCTGTGTTCTCAATCTTGAACACTAGGGGGAGCTTATCTTCTACAAATAATGTCTTATCTCACTGCAAGTGATTTATCACTGAGGACAGTTAAGTTTAACGTTACATATCAATGATTATTACAAAGATTTGTTCAGTGTGAGGTTTTCCTCTTTTTTTCATGTTTTAACAATATGTTGGACATTATTATTACTGCATATGTACTGAATTGTCACTAAAGTGTAAGTCACTTAAAAGTGTGGAACAAAGAGATATGTGAATATGACTCCCAAGCTCCCTTTAAATATGGTTTTTGCACTCTGGACTAATTATTAACTAAAAATTTACTAACTACCTTTTGTTTTATCACGCTTGCCACACGGAAGTAATCAGAATCAATATAGTGCAAGACAATATTTCAAAATATACTGTATAATTGAGTGTTAAATACAATGAACAGCGACATGATGTGAAAAATACTACATCAGAATGGTATTATTACATAAAGAATGGGTATTAAATGTTGCTCAGGGGTGTAACAGATTGTATAAATTGAAATCAAATAACATTACACCAGCTCGAAATCCAATATGAATGTCAGTCAGCCTGGCACACAGCTTGCAATCATGATTTATTTATTTGTTCGTTTATTTATTTATTTATTTAACATATGTGTGCATTAAAAGTACCATTTCGGCAATGAAAACATTTCTAGGCCAAATAAAGATAAAGATGTGTTCTGGTGACTGGCGTGTTTATTGAACCAATCAGATCAGAGAGTAATCGAGTGTCTGCGAGGAGCTCATTTGATTGGCTACATGATGAAGGTGGACCGGGCTTTATGCACAGCTGTGCTACTTCCTGAACTTCAGCCAGCTCCTTGTTTCCTGTCTGCCATTATTGGTCAAATTGATTAATCCAGGTGTGCCTGACCTCAGTAGTTACGGCAACAATAATCAGACACACCTGAATTAATCAAGTTTGGCCAATAATTGCAGATAGGAAACAAGTAGCTGGCTTAAGTTCAGGAAGTAGTGCAGCTGTGCATAAACTGGAAGCGCAGGTAAAAGAAAGACACAACTGTACAAATCAGGTTATTTCGGGAACTTTTTTTTTTGCCCCATGCACACAAGTCATTTAGCCATTTGCAACAGTTTATTTTTTACACAAAGTTTGATTATATGCAATTCAGCTGTTTTGCCGTTCCTGCCTCATGCTTTCACTTGCAAATTGCTGTTCACAGGGCTGCAATGCTTTTGCATTTGTGCGCAAAAACTGTGCCAAAAGTGTAAGCGCGGAAAAATGAAAATCTGAAGAATACTGATCTTATTCATTTTGCGTTAGCATGAAGCTGCAGCTTCAAAATAGCCTACATTAATTACACGAATAAGAGTTAAAAGCTGCTAATATTTTTTCCTTACTCTTGAAGGTCGATTTACACCAAATCTTCTCTTGCGCATGCAAATTTATTTTACGCTTACAATCTTATGTACTCTTTCACAAATCTCAGCTGCGCATGCGATTCTTTATGACATAATTTTACCTTCATACACTCCCACTTAATACAGAGCATGAATGACAGATGATGTGTTTTAATAACCTGTCAGAGTGAAACTGGAAACAGAGTGAAACTGGTGAAACACCCTTATCTGACAGACTTTAAATGTTACAAATCAGGGAAAGGCTGGATGACAAGATGTCCCGGTTTAACAGTCAAAGTTTCAAGAGTGTGACTCAGTCAGTGCAGTTTCAGTCTCTGGTTTCCATAACAATAACTAACTTTCAGAACATGTCAACACAGAAGAGAAAACTGCTTTACTCTTCAGCATAGGGGTTTGGCTATAAAGTTTGTATGTGGACTCAAATGACAAGCCTGACAGCTCATAAATGTATTATTATTATTATGACATTATAATTGAGAGAATACATGAATTTGCTAATTAATTTTGTACACTAGAATGCTCTTTAAAGGGATACTCCACTTTTTTTGGAAAAAGGCTCATTTTACAACTCCCCCAGAGCTACAGTTGAGTTTTACTGTTTTCGAATCCATTCTGCCGATTTTCTGATATTTAGAAGAATGCCAGTAACCAGTTTCTGGTCTCATTGACTTCCATAGTATATATTTTTTTCCTACTATGGAAGTCAATGAGACCAGAAACAGTCTGGTTACTGAAATTCTTCTAAATATCAGAAAATCGGCTGAATGGATTAGAAAACGGTAAAACTCAACTGTTTAACTTTGGGGGAGTTATAAAATGAGCCTATTTTCAAAAAAAAAAAAAAAAAAAAAAAGGAGTATAAGTGAACTGCAAATAACTGTCCACAGCAGTATTTAGATCTCTCTATCTCTCTCTCTCTCTCTCTCTCTCTCTCTCTCTCTCTCTCTCTCTCTCTCTCTCTCTCTCTCTCTCTCTCTCTCTCTCTTTATATATATATATATATATATATATATATATGAACACAATAGATAGGTACACATTATCAGAAGGTTCCCATAAAACAAATAGTTTGGGAGTAATACGCATGCGAGTGATGATTTGGCGACATCTTGTGATTGAAAACGATTACTACAACTAGGTCTAACTATTTTACGATTTTAACATTGTCCGTTAGCATAAATCCTTTAGTAGATGGCTAAAAAAACATAAATAATTCCCAGTTAAAGCAGGAAAAACAGCATCGCTCAGAAGAACAAGGAACTGCTAAGAGACAGAAAGATCTGAATGAGAGAACAACTGAAGGGAATTTCACCTAAAAATGAAAATTATTTATTTATCCAAACCTGTATGACTTTTTCTGCTGAACACAAAATGTGACATTTTGAAGAATTTTGGTAATCAAACAGTTTTGGCTACCATGCACAGAAAAAGAAATTTAAGTTTTGAGAAAAGGATAACAGAATGTTGATTTCCAAATATTACAACTATCCCAGAAATTAAGACATTACAGTGAAAAAGGTCTCTTAAAAGCAACTAGGAAAAATACTGCTTGCATACCGAAATTTAGAATATAATTTTCTTTATTTTTATATTTAGATTTATTTATATTGATAGTGGCAATATATATATATATTCATAGTGGCAATATATATATATATATATATATATATATATATATATATATATATATATATATATATATATATATATATATGTGTGTATATATATATATATATATAACCAATGACAACAAATAAGGCAAGGAAAAACGATAACAAAGTTCAAACCAGCTGAATCCATAACAATAATAATAACATTTTTTATGTTCCCCTCCAAATAGCACCAATCTGCCTTCAATGCATCCAATTTTATGTGCTATTTTATCTTAAGCAATGCATTATTTTCAAAATATGTTTGGTTGTTGAGAGTAGAGAGGTCTGATTGGGCCAATAAGGGGCAAAGCAAGACCTTCTCAATCTCCACCCTGACCTTATCACAGTCTTGTCCAAGAAGGCTCACTGGGGTTTTAACACATTTCTGTGATGGCCCCAGGGTCCGTTGTGGCCAGAAACTTTTCGTTGTCGAGGAATGCTCACTCAGACAGGAGAAAGAAGAACTGGCAGAGGGACTAGTCCGGGGGGCAACACATGGCCCGAAGCAGGGTCTGAGCATGCAGTGCAGCACCTGACTCCACTGAGCAGCAGGGGATGCGAGAGAAGGTTGAACGACCGGGTACTCGAACCGCACTCAGGTGCCGGCTGACGAATAAGAGGGGGCTGAAGGGTGCAAGGCTTTGCAGGGTCACACAACGCCAACTTGCTCTCTTGGGGCCCAGGAAGGGAGAAATTGCTTTTTCTTTGAATATGTGGGCGCTACTCTGCTTTTTTGGGAACCAGCGGCGGAACAGACATTCAAAAAAAAAAAAAAAAACCTTCACCCAGTCCTCTTACGAGTAAAGGAACTGGTAGGTGACCATCTTCAAAATAATTCCTCCATCCCTGGTGGCCTGCCTCAGGTTTAACGCTGTCGCTTGCCACACCTGGCTTGGCAGCACCTGAAGCGGACAGAGTACCCCTTCCCGCTGAGCCTTGGGTGGAGGCTGCTGTGACGGTCCAGTGGGAGCTGGTGACGAGCAGGCGGAGGATCTGTCACTGACAGAGAGGGTGGAGGCAGCAGCAGGTTAGGCTACCCTTGTGCATGTTCCTGGGCCTGGTGGACCTGAAGCAACGCCATGGTATGCAGAGAGGGAGCGGCTTTCCCACAGGCTTTGTAAGCCATGCACGTGAGTACAGATGAAAACCTACAGGCCTTAGAGGGGAGATGATCCACCTTCTATGACGTAGCGGTCGCTGGGCACAGCTGCATCACAACAGACCACTCCACTGGAGGGATATCCTCATCATCCTTCATCGCTCCCCCATCAAGGTTAGTGAGGGGGGAGGAGCTACTCAGGTGATTTCTTGCAGAGAAAGTTGCCATAAGTTGCCAAAGTTGCTTACGATAAGGTACAGTTGAAGAAGTGAAGTTGGGGGAACGCTGGCGCGCTTGGCTCCTGCTCCTTTCTCCAATTTGTTTTGTTTTTCTTTTGTTTTCTAAGTTATAGTATTCTCCGTGCCTTTGTGGTCGCGATGTGGTCTTACCATTTTATATACTTTGGACTGCTGTTTTTAATTGTACTCCATCTGGATTAACCTGCAATGTTTCACAGAGAATCAACACAGTGCTTCGGCGATGTGGTGCACAAGGACTCTATGATACTACGCTCACGGTGTGCAATGAGGATTCAACGCTAGGATTCGGCTGTGTGCGCGGACTTACTAACCATGGCCCTGAGGTACTCGACAAGACAACTTCTGGGCTTAAAACGAAACTATTGATTAGTTAAAGCCTCTTATGAACACTGTCTAGACACTGGCTTGCTGTGTTCTAAACGTTATATTCACCAGGGCTTGAGGTGCAGTTTTTCCGTCTCATTCACTCCTAATATTTTTGTCCCTGCTTGCCGGCGTAAGATAAACTACATGCCTTACATTGGTGCTGTTCAAAAAACATTTAATATCATTTCCCCGTATGGAGACTAAACTAATGTCGTCTCCAACGCAGAGCCTGGCCTATGCTGCATTATTTAATGCCCGTTCTGTGAATAACAACACTGTAAAAAATTTCTTGTCAAATTAACAGTAACTTACTGGCAACAATTATCCAGTACTTGCTGTATTTCATTTAACAGTAAAATTACTGTAACACTAACTACAGTACTGTTAAGCATACTGTAAATTAAATAACATTATTTTACTGTAATTTCTTACCATATTAAAATACAGTATTACACTGGTAATTTTTAATAATACTGTATAGTACGAAATTTTATTGTATTTATTTTATAGTGCTACTGTGTAACCTGTAGAAAATCCGTAGAAATATTATTTTAACTGTTAATGGGAAATAGAAAAAAGAACAATTGAAGCTTTAACTGCACAAGGTTTATTGTGTATTTTCAAACACATTAGTACATTTACATAATATACATTTAAATACATTAATACAATTAAATACATTAATAATAAAAATGTAATATAATACATTAAAAATCATGCATGACAATCATGAACAATTATGCATAAATACATGCAAAAAATTATCATGAACAGGTAAAATAGAAAAGATTAAAGAGGTGCTATCTGATCAATCTATTAGAAAGATAGTTCATAACAACTCATCCACCCACTCCTTGCTGGGGTAAAACAGCTTAAACTAGTCTAAGATGGTCTATTGGTTTGAGATAGACTGTCTAACTGGTCAGTTGCTGATTTTTAAGGGTTTTTGGCTGCTTTCTATCTAGAGGAACAGATTTGCAAGACTGGGAGACATATATAAACTAGCTTTGATGAGTAAACCACCAATCCAGATTACTATTACAAAATGACAAGTTATCCAGTGTCATTAAAAAAAAAACTAAACACAAAACAACTTTCTCATGCACATGTGCCATGAAAAACTTGCATTACGGTATTAATAATCATTTATATGCAGACTGATGTTCTTTTGCAATAGGAAGTTTTCTATCCAAGCTTTTATGCAATTGAACCTTAAACTGTACAACAACGTTTAGTGTGTGTTTTTTACACAACAATTCTTAACAACTTGATAGACAAAATTCACAGATGGATAATAATCTGTTTAAAATGTTCTCAGTGGGTCAGTACTGGACCAAGGTGTAGTGGTAGTAGTTAGATAGAATAATTAAATTAGATTTACAATTCATCGGTCGTCAAGATGGATAGGGGTCTTCTTAACATGCACAGCTCACACCTGTGAAAAAGGAGAAAGACAAGACAGTTAAAATACAGTACGTTTAGGTATAGTGGTAGTAGTTAGATAGAATAATTAAATTAGATTTACAATTCATCGGTCGTCAAGATGGATAGGGGTCTTCTTAACATGCACAGCTCACACCTGTGGAAAAGGAGAAAGACAAGACAGTTAAAATACAGTACGTTTTTGTTGTTGTTGTTTTGGCTAAACAGCAAAAACAGACAAAATGATGTCTAAAGTGTAATTCACTTAATACTAAAATCTTGTTTGGACTGTTGTTAAAATCAATTCATTTACGAACACGTGAAAACATAGGCTAAATTTTGCTTGTGTGATACTAAGTACATGAATTAAAAAAAGCTTGACAAGGCATCGTTCTCTTCAAATGAGTACATGTCAGTTAGTAAAAAAAAAATGATATTATAGCAGACAATACTGTACATGTAACATGTCACACATAGCTTTGTATTTTGGACAAAAATAAATGCACCTTGGGCGCTTTATTCCGCGGTCCATCAGTAAGTTAATCACTGAGGTAACGTTAACGTTAAATGGCAGAACGCCAGGTCAGGATTTACAAGAAAATAAGCGTGAAAAAATCAATAAGAGAAATCGACACTTTAATTTTATAACAATAAATCCGAATCCTAACCTTTGATATCCGATTTCAGGATCGATTTTCAATTCCTAACCCTATAAGTAATAAAATAATGAACGTGCAGGCGCTTCCACCGACTTAACGTGGTAAATAACAAAATGATTAGACCATTTTGACCTTATAAGAGGTTACATATGAAATGTATGTTAATAAAATCACATTAATCAAGTAAGTTAGCCAGGCTATCAACAATCCGCGTCTGATACAGACGTTATAGAACAATTCCGCGGTCAGTTCTTTCGTTAATCTGTTAACGCAAGTAACTGATATGGTTTGCATAAAAATATGAATTACTAACCAGATATGTATGGCGAAAACGTCGACAGCAACGCGATGCACTGCCTTCGCGTTCTTACAGAGGGAAGAGAACTGAAGAGTTCTTCATAAAACGGCAGCTTGTTGTTATTTTTCGCGGTCATTTCGTACTAATGTATTTGAATTTACAGTAACATGTCCCAAATGGCTACATTGAAGAGTAGCCTATCATATACATATTATATTAAAATGTCTAGAATAGATAGAAATCGTGGTCAGCTATTCTAAATAACTTTAAAGTTATTTGCTAGAATCCGTATGCATACACATATAAGAATTATTAGCCTACTCACCAGATGAAGAAGTTCCAGGTCGGCAGACGTCGACAGCAGCACCACTGACACGACAGAAACTCTTCCAAAGTCAAATGCTCTCATGTCTACACCCCACTGACATAAATTATGTCATAAATTATGACTGTTAATGGTCAACCAGTGCTACATTTTTATTTTAAATGTAAGAATAACATTAGTAGGCTAGCATTTTTTCCCCTGGAACTGGGTGTGGTGATTTTCGCGGTCAATTTGCACTGCTGTATTTAGATTAACAGTAACTGATAATTTCCCAGAATGCATTGAAATTCAACAGTAACATACTGTCAACTGTGTGCACAGTACATAACTGTTGGAAAAACAATTTAATACTGTGAAAACAACTAAATCTACTGTAACTTACTGTACATAGATTATACAGTAAGAAACTGTTGAGAAAAACAGTATAATCCTGTGAAAACAACAGAAATCGTTTACAGTGAAGGCACTTTTTTATCGGATTTTAATTTGGATAGAAACCTGGACTTGCTGTTCTTAACTGAAACATGGTATAAAGAGAATGACGGACTTCTGTTAAACCCGATAACACCTGCTGGTTTTGGAGTTTCAGATGTCCCGAGGTAGATGGGCAGAGGGAGTGGCATTATTGTGGTTTACAACCAGCAGTTCACTTTAAGCGTTGTGTCTGTTCCTCAGTTTTCATCATATGAGTGCTTGGCTTTGAGTATTTCTGCTCCTATTTCTACAATCATTGCGACAGTCTACAAATCACCTAAGACTCTTATGCAGTTTTATGTCAGAATTCAATGATTTTCTGTCAATGCTGTCCTTAATTTTCCACAAAATTCTTATTGTCGGGGACTTCATGTGGATCTAGGCGATTCAACGACGGCTAAGGAATTTTTATAGCTGTTTGAATGCTTCAATTGGTAACTGGCCCGACTCATTGCAAGGCCATACTTTCGATCTTGTGATTACAAATAGCTTATTTGTATCACAGTTATCATCTATCGATATTGGATTATCTGATCATTTAGCTGTCTTTTTTTATCTGGTATTGAAAAATTCTTGTGTGCCTTCCATCCGAAGGGTAACTTTTCAGAAGTGGAAGTCCATTGATTAGACTGTATTTTCGAACTCTGTTGTTTCCACTTTCAGTGATCTGCTCTTCACATATTTGAAGGAGAAGGTCTCTCAGCTGAAGAATAATGCCCGTGCTGTTAATCTAGATACTTTTACTCCCCTGAGGTCATGCAAGGTTACTTTTTCTCGCTCTGCTCCATGGTATAATGACAGTATGAGCACTTGGATAACACATTCTCATCCCAAGTCGTCATATACTGTAACTGACGTCTTGGGACGTCTTTTGACCATACGTCAACATCCGCCCTTTTAGAGTACCCTTAAACGTCGGTTAGTTGACGATCCCAGGCCGTCATACAACTGACGCTTTACCTTTAACGTCACTTAGGTGACGGGGTAGGTTTAGGTCTGGGGTAGGGTTAGGATCCGATAACGTCATCTAACCGACGTTTAAGGGTACCCTAAAAAGGCAGATGTTGACGTATGGTCAAAAGACGTCCACTTACGTCTTGGGACAAGACTGCGCTGACTTAGAAGGCTGCCTGTCTAGAAATGGAGCGGAAATGGCATCTCACTGGCTTGAATGTTCATTGTTTAGCCTGGAAGGATCTTCTAAGTGACTAAGGAGAATTAATTATGATTGAAAGATCTTTGTATTTCTCTCAGACTATTGAAAACAATCAAGAAAACCCAAGACATTTATTTAAAACTGTAAACAAACTCCTTCAAGTTAAAGCTGTTACTACTATGCCTGTTTCTCAGCCGCTATTTAACTCTTTTCATCATTTCTACAATTCATAATTTGATAGTGTTCGTAAACAAATCTCTGTCTTATCTGTTTCTACTCTTTCATTGCATTGTCCACCTGGGTACGCTGGTATTTTCTAACTAACTTTCCTCTTCTTGATACTGAAACTCTTAAAAGGGAGGTATCATGCAATAAAGCTTCCACTTGCTTGCTTGATCCTCTTCCCACATGCCTATTTAAATCTTGCTTTGATGTCCTGTGCCTGGTTGTATTGTGAACGACTCTTTGCAGTCTGGGGTTGTTCCATCAGCATTAAAGATTGCTGCGGTAACTCCAGTACCAAAAAAAGAAAATGTTGCCTTACCTACTTTTTAGAAAGAACAATCCGCCATGCAACATCAATCTGCCATGAACCCATTTTGTTTACATATTTAACATGGTCAGGATATTCTATAATCTAGCAGGATTTACCAGGATATGCAAAATCTACCTCTCTGATTCTCTCACATTTATCTCAGTCTAAGTTCTCACTTCTGATTGGTTAATGGAGTCACGTGAAAGGTCTGAACAAGGAAGTGTTTGTTGTTGTGATCAGTGTTCAGTAAAGTACCACTTGAGAAAGTCCTCCGTCTCCATTCTGCTGTTTATTATCATAAAGACAATACAACAAAATGGACATGGAGCACATGAAGTTTACAAAGGACATGAAGTGGCCGCCTGCTGTAATGTGTCTGTGCTAGCGCCCACTAAGATTCCGGCTACGAATGAAACCCTCATGACAGCCTGTGTGTCAGCAGCTACACCTGTTTCTCCCATGCCAACTGACTACTATGGTGCATCGTGTGACGTCATTGTGGCAGATTCTCTCAGTGAGGTTCAAAATGGCAAATCTTAAATCCATCCAGAGTTGACGTGGACTGGAGCTGCATTCAGGTCAACACCTTGGTGAGATTTATTCGGCTTCATCTGTTGACATCATAACAGGTGGAAGGACAGGGTGAGCAACCTCCCCCGTACATGATTTGGCTCCATCTGTCCGGATAAACGACAGCGACGTGTCACCTTCCCAGGTCCAGTCTCTGAAATCGCTTAAGAAATACTCAGCAGTATTCAGTAAGCACTGAGAGGACAGAGGTCGCACAAGCATAATCAAGCATCAAATCCGCACCAGTGATGCCACACCAATTAAACAGTAAGCCTATAGAGTGACACCCAAGGGGGTAAACCATCAGCCGGAAGTTGAAGCTGCCTCCGGGGGCCGCCATTAAAGCGAGCTATCACCTGCTGTTAGCATTCCATTGACTCCCATTCATTTTGGCGTCACTTTTAAAAACGTGGGGACTATGGTAGTCAATGGGGAATGAGATCTGTTTGATTAAAACGTTATTCCAAATATCTTCCTTTGTGTTAAGCAGAACAAATAAACACATAGAGGTTTGGAACAACATGAGGGTGAGTAAATACTGACATAATTTTCATTTTTGGGTGAACTAACCTTTTAAGGCATCTCTGTATGCAATCATGGTCTCCTTCCATGAAATCCGAAATACCTCTAGTTTAGTTTTCTTCCAGCTATGCTCCATTTTTTTCTCCATTTTTGCTCTCTTAAGGGCCTGAGTGTGCTCACTGTACCACAGCTTTGGACTATTTTCTTTAATCTTCTTTAAGCTCAACGAAGCAACTGCGTCTAAAGTGCTGGAAAAGAGAGAGTTAAAAGTTTCTGCCAGGATATCAAGTTCTTCTAAGCTATCCGGAATGCTGAGATGATGAAACTGATTAGGATTTTTGATAAAGCAATATTTAGTGGCAGAAGTTATAGGTCTAACATATTTATAACACGGAGTTGACTTTGCTGCTTTGACTAAGTGAAGTTTACATAAGACTAGGTAATGATCTGAGATGTCATCGCTCTGCTGCAGAACCTTACCTCTGTTTTACCCCCTCGTGGGTTGCCTCTGTTTTACCCCCTCGTGGGTTTTGTTTTCCCTGTTTTCTGTAATAAATAAACCTTTTGTGTTTGCATATTGTGTGCAAATTGGGTTCATCCATCACCCCCATGACAGAATGATCCGACTATTACAGAACCCAGCAGACTGTATGTCTTTTTCTGCTATTCAACAGTTGACTGACCAGGAATTATGGTGGCAGTTGGCTGTCGCCGACAGCAAGTTGGGCAAGCTTCCTTTCCCTCCCCAGGGAGAGATGACCCTGAGGAGACATGCCCAGGCCATGGAAGTAAGGAGGCTTTCCTGAGATCCTTGCCAACTGTTACCTCATCGCGGGTCTCAATGTTCCCCCTCCTCTGGCTGAACGGAAGAGACTGGTCTGCTGTCCGTTCTGGGACATGGTGGACTGTTTGTGTCAAATGGAGCCACAGGTTCCCATTGTGCCGTCACCTCTTGCCAGGCTGTCTGTGATCCCGGAGGGTCACGTTTCAGCCATGGTTACGCTGGGGAACCAGGGTCCTTCCCCCTCAACTCCTAAGGCATCGTCCGCACCAACAAGTCTCCGCGCAAACGGGGAAGATGTTTCTCGTGGAGACGTTTCTCGTGGAGTTGGCATTAGAGTCCTCCTCGACTGAGTCCTCCTTGTCTGTGGTGGTTTCTCCAGCACCAATTACGGTCTCCGCTGAACCTCTCCAACCGGTCACAGGTCCGGCTACAGCTTCTGCCCTGCGACACAGAAGGAAGAAAAGGAGGTAGGGAATCATTTGTTCCCCGTGTCAGTCTTCTCCCGCCGCTGCAATAGAGAAAGTTACTTCACAATCTGCTGCAGAGAGAACTGTCGCTGAATCCTCTGCAGAGAAAGTGGTTCCTGAACCTGCTGTTCTGGAAGTCATTCCCGAGGCTGCTGCAGTTAAAGGCCAGACTATTTAAAAATGGCAGGGTTATTGTGGATACTCCATCTGGCATATGCAATGATTACGCAGTGAATGGTAGAAAAAATATCAGCATAATAAATAATTGACAAGAGGGGGGAGGGCAGGGGCCTCTGATTATCTTAAGCCCCCCCTGTTTATAATAAATAGGATCAGTTGTAACACTGTCTGTTGGATAAGTCAGAAAAGAGCTGTGCTGATGTCATCAATATCATTCACTCGCATAAAGTTTTTGAGCTCACATGAGAAGTGGCATGTGACTAAGCAACATTGTATATTTTATGAACAAAAAGATTATTTTCAATAATCAAATTATCCAATTTTTATTTATTTATTTTTTTTCTAGCAATCATTGATTTATTTGACTTGCATTATCTAAAGTAGCTGTTTCTGTAGTTTAATTTGATGTTTGCATTCATGCTAACTTTAAACCTACCTGCTAAAAAAGTAAGCTAAGTTAAGGGGTGGGGAAAGTTGAAACAATTCATTAAAGGGTTAGTTCACCCAAAAATGATTTTTTTTGACTACCATAGTATGTATTTTTTCCTCAAGCACAAGCACACCTGAATTAATCAATTTGGCCAATAATGGCAGACAGGAAACAAAGAGCTGGCTGAAGTTCAGGAAATAGTGCAGCTGTGCATAAAGCCCGTTGAGCACATACTTTTTTTGTGCACATTTTCAGAATTTATGCACATTTCTGCATTTCCATACAGTGTTTTCATTATTATTTTGTGATATCACAAAATTCACTTAAAATGGATGGATGCCAACATAGTGACTGACTGAACTGTTTTGTGACAGGAATGCAGTAGACCTGCCCTGCACAAACACACAGCAATAGTTTTTTGAGAATGTTATTGAAGAACAAAGAATAACCCGTTTTGATTGAAAAAAAATCAAAACAGGTTATTCTTCAATAACACTCTTGATTTAAGATTTCGTGGATCTTACTTAAGTAAGAATTGAATTCAGAAAATCACCTCTCAATGCTATATCTATCCCCATTCTGTGGGGTTGGTTGTAACAACGGAACTCTTTGTTTGACATTTAACTCACACCATTTGTGATTGTCCATGCATGCTGTGAGTTAAATTTAGCTGACAAATGTGGCTACCATGTATCAAATTTTAAGAGCTATGACACAAACAACCCCTGAGTTAATGCTCACACAAAATATGTTACTTTCATCCCCGGTCTCCTCTACTACAATAATATTCCGCACAGAATTCCATTTTGATTTCATCCCGACATCCAGAATACTGAACGAATCTGATCTCTGACCCTTGTTCATCTCGGTCACTTCAAACACGAAACGAATGTGTGCGTGGCACAAAGCGAAACGCCTATACTGCAACACTTGTGGAAGTCTCCGCCCCGCACATCTCTACGGGCCTATTATGTCCTATCAATTATTCCGCACCGCACGTCCGTGTGTTCATTCACACATCCGTGTGTTTAGACCTCATGGCAGCGTTGCGCGCATGCACGCACGCAGACGCAACTGTTTGCTTATTGTATGGCTTTTTTCGTGACTGAATCATAGAGGATAGTGGGAGTTTTATTGAATAAAGGAGCAGAGGAGGGAGAGAGAGAGAGTGAAAAAGAAGAAGAGAGTGAGAGGAAGGGAGGGAGGAATTCGATGTGCTCATACAGGCTTCGGAGTGTTTATTTATTTGTGCTAGATCCCCATTTTCTTTCTTTCTTATTATTTTTCAACCGATTTTTCCAAAATGAGGTTAAAGGTTGGATTCATCCTTCGAAGTTTACTGGTCATCGGCACATTTTTGGGTCTTGTTTTGCTTTGGTCTTCCTTGACACCGAAGGCAGGCGACGATAACCCTTTCGCTGGCATAATGGTAAAGTATCACTCTAATGGTCGTTAATGTTAGTTATCTGGAGATGTGAATGTTTTCGCTGTGTTTGCTGTCAATTTCGCCATGTTTTAGTATTCAGGAGGGTCGGCTAGCATGATGATTAGCATGCTAACTGCTGCGGTTGTCATGGAGATGAGGAGCAAGAACTGACCGATGGATTGAATCAGACACAGGACGTTTTTATTCATCTTGAGAAGTATTTAAATATGTATTTCCATTCTGAATAAACTAAAACGCAGATATGGATGTCAGCTACTAGCATAGAGAGCTAAATTTCGCTGTCAGTGTCTACATCATCATAAGTAGCAGCAAATTCAGCGAAAACCCGGAAGGTCGTTTCTGTAGTTATCTCACTGGTTGCTTATTTGAGACACGTGCACTTAATTTAAGATGTCAGTTATTTAATATAAACATTTAATGTAAACTGTTTATTTTAGATGGTTTGCTGTATCAGCAACTTTACTGATTATGTACTAATGGGGTCTTCGAGATCGAATAGGGGGTCAGTATTCTTGCAGACTAATTTAAATTTAAATGATCAGCTCGAGATGAGTACCTAAGTGTTAGGCTACATGGAAACACATTTATTTGCTTTCAGAAGAGATTGCACAGAAATGGAAGTGACACGTGGCACATTGACACATTTCTGTCAACACCAGTCGGGTGTAGCTTGTCTCTGTGGTGTGAAATTCTCGCAGATGTATTTGCATTGCTTTTGTACGGAGCACATTATTGGCAGTTTCTTCTTTGTTTACTCATTTCACTCAGGTTGTCTTTTGCATAATGTGTGCTTATGTAAATGTTTATTTGAAATTGCTTGTCTTTACATATGTAAAGCTGTCATTTGAAATGATACATAGGCTAATACTTGTATGGTACATATGATTACCGGTATGCAAGAAAATGGATCTTACATTCGAAGAGGGGGATCAATGGGTTCTCAACTCCAGTCCTCGGGACCCACTGCTCTGCATATTGTGTATGTCTCCCTTATTTAACACACCTGATTCAGATTCTCAGCTTGGTAGGATAGACTCTATTAACTGAACCTGAGTGTGTCAGATAAGAGAGACATACAAAATGTGCAGAGCAGTCGGTCCCAAGGATAGGAGTTGAGAACCACTGGCTTAGACTAATGTTATTCAGAGGCTCAAACTGAGGCTATTTGAAGTAAAGCGATGTGTTTTTGTTAGAAAATGTTTATATTTATTACTTTATATGGTCGTATGCATGTTCACATGAGAGTTGAGTGACCCCTGACCTGACGCATGTATTGGCGAAAGCATAAGGCCCACAGGATAGTGCAAAACAAAACACTTTGTCACGAATTAGAAGTCTAAAACGAGGATTTTTAAAAAGAAATGTCAGAGAAGATTGAGTTTGTTGCCCAGCCCTATTTGTTTGAACTACGAAATGCGTCTACTCTCACCTAAGCTTACGCTAAGCTTGATATTTCATATGCTGGAGATCTCACGTGGACGTGCGGATGGCTGTTTTCCATTATCCTAGTGATTACAGTTTATAAAGTTATAATTATGGATATTTTTCTTACAAAAATGCATGGCTTTGCTTCAGAAGGCTTAAGAAGTTCAGAAGAACATTTTTTTGGCTTAAAAATGATACCACTAACATTATCACCTGTTACAAAGTTTGGATATTTTTAATATAACTCCAATTGTGTTTGGCTGAAATTTTTATTTTTTATTTTTGGGTGAACTAACCCCTTAACAACATAAATGTTATTGTTACGATTACTTTTATTAAAATCATTAAGTAATTGAAAGCAAAAAGTGTGAAATTGTGTGTACCACAATGTGAAGGTGAGCATTTCAAGGGATTTGCTAAAAAAGTACGAACTATCAGCCAGATGGTAGAAAGCATGTAGTAGATAGGCTATGGCTTTATAGGGTTAACATCTAACATAAAATGTCTCTCATTTCATAGGCAGGAAGAGATGCAGATAAACTTCTACAGCCCATCCCTCCCAATAATGACATTGTTGACCAGTTCAAGCCAGTTGTTCCTTGGCCCCACGTTGAAGGAGTTGAGGTTGATCTGGAGTCTATCCGCCAGAAAAATGGTGACAAGCCAAACCCTGAATTAAGAGCCCAGAACCAACAGAATGTCATCCAAAAGCAATATGTCACCTTCAAGCCCCACACCAATGTTTTTAGCGAACCTGTGTTGAAAAAAGGGATTCTGGGGAACTTTGAGCCTAAAGAACCCGAGCCTCAGGGGTCCCTGGACGGACCAGGAGAGGGGAGCAAACCGTTTGTGTTGGGACCTGAGTACAAAGATGCGGTTCAGGCTAGCATCAAGGAATTCGGCTTTAATATGGTTGCCAGCGATATGATCTCCTTGGATAGAACTGTCAGCGACTTGCGGCATGAAGAGTGAGTATGAGGACTTTTTTGTTTGTTTGTTTGTTTGTTTGTTTGCAGTGTTTGGATGGTTTTAAATCGTGTTTGGCTTCATTAGATATTAACAGGTTGGTCCTCTTTTGTTTCAGTATGTAGGCTATTTGACTAAAGTATCCATTTACAAAATAATTTACATTTCTTTTTAAGATAATCAGACCACACACTATTGACAGTCAAGTTTGACATCTTGACTTTCTGAGTTATTTTTGTGATCACACCCAGAAAGATGAAAACGATAAGGACACACCTTTTCAAACAAGCTATTTCAGTGGCGTAGTAACGGAAGAAAAACCTCCTTTTGAGCCACGTCATTTTCCATTTCTCCTTTAATCTGTTCACACACACACAAACTATGGTAATCCTGAATTTCTCACATAATATTTCACATCATTTTTGTCAAGTAAGACCATGGAACATAGAAGTACTTTGTACCATGTGTTGTAAACAGTATGTATGTAACTATCAAAGTTCCTTCGGATACAAACACTAACCGTGTTGTATCCGTATATTAAGGAATGTATCCTATACACTGATTTCACGCAGCCGCCATTTTGAAATCGAAAGTTGGGCTCCGGTGGGAAAAACCCCAGAAGTACAGATAAACAATGGCTTGGACTACCAACCTAAAGCTGCTGTCGTGATTTACACTATTGGATATGTATATAGTTTTTTTTTGCATATACCCTTCTCACTGAAAGGACGGTTAGTACCGGGTAGATAATTTGCTGCACTCGAGTCTATTACTAATGTTCCAGACATTATAGCCATAATTCAGCCACCAAAATGTTTTTTAGCCATGCGTCACAGCTGAATGATAAGCCGCAGTCTCTCTCATTAACTCCCCTCCAAGCTGGAAAGCTGGATTATCTGCCTGAGACTACTTTATGAGTTCATACAGCTTCAGAAATATTCTACCTGAGGGTTTAACAACAGCTTCAGCTTCATAGTTGACCACTGTAGGTTATCCAGTTTGAACACAAACTCATTTTCTTTTTATTCAACAATATCATTGGTTACATTTCACACTTAGTATACATTGTCATTGTATACTAACAAAAGTTGATGGTACAGAAAGCATGCAGTGTTTTCACAATCAGCAGTTTAATCATTAGTGCATTTTATAGCGCTCTGGTCTGTGCTGTTTCTTTTGCAGATAGCCTGAATGGTGGCTTTTAAAGGGATAGTTCACCCAAAAAAGAAAATGCAGTCATCAATTACTTACTTTTTACTCACTTGCTGTCATCATTTATGCCATTCCAAAACTGAATGACTTTCTTTCTCTGTATGACCTTAAAAGAAGATATTTTGAGAAATGTTTCCTTGTTTAATTTGTATAATGGAAGTCTAGTGTTTTGTTACCACCATTGTTTGGAATGACGTGAGCGGGAGTAATTGTTTTTTTTATTTTTGGGTGAATTATTCCTTTAATGATAATGGGCTATATGCACGCATAAGTTCCGCATTTGACGCAAGGATGCTCATCCATTTCCAGTTGTGGAGATTAAAGCGGAGGAAAACGGGATTATGGAAGAGTCTTCAAAATTTACTGTCCTCCCGTCTTTGAAAAGAAACGTACATACGTTTAGATTTAATTGTATGTATAGTTATGTTTATTTAATATAATTTTAAAAAGAAGCATAAACACAACTAGGGGTGTCTGTTTTATCTGTTTTTGTGACTAACGTTTCTTTAGTATAACCATGGAGTATAAAATTCCAACATGACATCATGACTTTTGCGTAAACATACACGCCACTTTCGAGTCAAGTGGCGTATTATTTCTACGCATTTTGAGCTATTCGCGTGTATCCGCGTGTATGCGTGTATGTCTACGCCATTAACGTCCGCGTCATCCCGCGTGTCAGAACACGCGCGTCAAATGTCCAGTCATAAATGCCATTAACCCCAGTGACGGTTAAGTTTAGGGATAGGGTTGAGGTAAGTCATATCTTTTTTTTCCCTAGGATGGTAAGGGAACAGTCATAAATGCCATTAACCCCAGTGACGGTTAAGTTTAGGGACGGGGTTGAGGTAAGTCCTATATTTATATAACGTTAAGTCAACGGCGTTCATAAACACGCTGAAAAGCGATTATGCGTCTTCATAACACGCCAAAAATGCAAATACGAATTGGCGTGTCATACACACGCTACTTCATGAGATCAGCCTGAAAATTCAATATGAATTCTCGGTATTGCATTGGACTCTACGATCGGCGGAAGTTATCGAGCATCCTTACACCTTCACTGGATATACCGCCATGCATAGAGCCCATTGTAACTTATTTAACCTGCTTATTATCTAAACATTATATTTATACATCTTGAAGATGCTTTAGAAAAATGAATTCAAGATTTACAGTTTGTCAGCATGCTTGTTCCCTGGAAATTGAACACGACCAGGTACAATGTTGTGCTATTTGAGGGACATGATCCTAAATAAAATTCAGTCATGCTCATTCATTCAGCTGTGTTGTAATGTCATTGTTACACGTTTTGACTTGATGCCAGGATGTTTTAATACACAACAACGCATGTTCTCTCAAAATCGCTTCCTTCTTTTTATAGTAGAGAAATCTGGATTGTGTTTGGATCTAAGTTAGGGCTGAAACAATAGACATCACTGTTCCTTGGTACAGGCAGGGTGCAAAGGTTTTCAACAGCTTATGAACTGGCAGTGTGGCGATAAATGTTACTGGAAAAAAGAACACAGCGGATCTTTTGCGGTATTATTATTAACATTCGTTTGTATATGGCCCTTTTGAACTGCTCAGTTGTGAGCCCGCAGGTGTGTGACTTCTCAGAGTGCAGCAGAGCTCAGATATATTTTTAACTTTTCATAGATGTAATTATGATCATATAGATTGTAGAATGATTACGTTATGGCATTTTTATTGGTTGTATTTCCTTTGGCAAACTAAATTGTTGAAGAGTGTATTCTGTGATACCAACTTTTGTCTGAAGATGTCAGTGTTTACGCACTTTGTTTTTTTAGTAGTGATGTTTTACTTCATTTCATAATTTAGTCATGCCTTCCTCATAAGCCAACACACTGCAGCATGTTAGTCAAGTCAAGTAAGAATAGCTTTATCAGTTTTTTGAGCCAACAACTTCCCTTGCAGTTATACTAAACTGTGACATGAAGGAGACGAGGACACAATCATCCATCTATTTCCTGTTTTTTAACCCAAATATTCTAGCCTATACTCTATAACTTACATGTTAATGAGAAATTGTCAAATTTGTTACTTTCAAAAAATGGTAATTTCGTCAGAATTGCATTTGAATGGCCGTCAATGGAAATTGCTTTTTTTAGTTTATGAGTAAAATAAGATGAGTGGTTTACATTAAGTTGTTTTGAAGAGACCTTGTTTTAAAAGACTACAACCACCACAAGGAGCAGGGTTGACATGCTTCATGATTCCGACAACCATTTTAGTTCTTCTAGAGTGTTTTTTTTTGCTAAATTTATTATTAAGACTCACATTTGATGTGTAACTGTGTGTATTTTAGCCAATATTGTAGAACAAAACATAAAAAGTCTCCTCAAGTGAGCTTTGTAAGACCCTATTTTAGAGACAGAGATAGCTGCAGATTGATATAGTGGGTGTGCCGAAAGGTGAATTGCTGTAACAGAAACTAATCTCTAATCCTAACCTACACCCTGACATACAGCTTTCTCTACCAAGGATAAATACCTTTATCCACACCCCTAAAACCTTTCAGCATAGCAAAGATGCTGTGGAAATTTTTATGGGAACTCATGATGAATTGGCCCTCTTAGTTGGCCTACAAATGGACGTCACAAGCGAACAGCTCCATTACCTCAGAGATTCAGTGCTAAAATTAGCTAAAACATGTAACTATGTAGAATCCATGTTGTTTAGAAGAACAATTAGTATTAGCAGTCAGATAGTGACAACGTGTTTACAAGTAGAGCAACACACCTTCATCTCCAGCGAGATTGAATGCCATGGGAGTGAGTTGCTCTTCCAGTTGAGTGGCTTTACTGTGCTATGTAATACACAGGTTAGGGCTCTGCACACTTAAGAACATTGTAACCTAAGTCTGATGCTAAAAAGAGGTCAAATCACCTTAAGAAAGAAAGTATTGCTCTGGCTGTGTATTGTTGCAGGCAGGAAGCAATAATTGTTATGGTT
Organism: Cyprinella venusta; assembly: GCA_038021265.1. Classification (NCBI taxonomy): domain Eukaryota; kingdom Metazoa; phylum Chordata; class Actinopteri; order Cypriniformes; family Leuciscidae; genus Cyprinella; species Cyprinella venusta. The sequence goes on along the minus strand of CM075866.1, from coordinate 13,177,332 downwards.
TAGGAGGGAAATTTTGTTTTTTAATCATTCTTAAGCAAATATGCATAGGTAAATCAAAAATCCATTTTACTTAAAAGGCATCAAGAATTTCCTCATCAATATATTTTCTTTGTTTTAACCTTATCAAACTTTTACTTTAAAACTTCTGTTTGTACTATGTAAGAACAATATTAAAGGGATAGTTCACCCCCAAATGAAAATTCTGTCAGTTTTTACTCACCTTCGTGTTGTTCCAACCCTGTAAGACCTTCGTTCATCTTCGGAAAACAAATTAAGACATTTTTTCATTACATCTGACAGCTGGATCACTCCTCCATAGGCTTCTAAGGGATTGAAACTTGCCGGCCCTGAAAAGTTATTAAAGACATCGTTAAAATAGTCCAAGTGACTACAGTGGCTAAATCTTAAGTTTATCAAGCGACGAGAATACTTTTTGAGTGTAAAAACAAGCAAAAATAACAACTTTATTTCAACTATTCATTTCCTTCTTTGTGGGCCTCTAGTCAGTTAACGTAGTGTGACACGTAGGCTCACTGTTGGCCAACGCTGGTAATGTGTGTGATGCTTACGCTGTTACACTAGTGAGCTCACTTGAGACCCACAGAGAAGGAAATTAATAGTTGAATAAAGTCATTATTTATGTTTTAATTTCGTGCGCAAAATAAAGTCGTTATTTATGTTTTAATTTCTCGTTGCTTGATAAATTTAGGATTGAGCCACTGTAGTCACTTGGACTATTTTAACAATGTCTTTAATAACTTTTCGGGGAACAAGTTTCAATCCCTTAAGAAGCCTATGGTGGAGTGATCAAGCTCTCAGATTTCATCAAAAATATCTTAATTTCTGTTCCAAAGATGAACGAAGGTCTTACGGGCTTGGAACAACATGATTGTGAGTAAAAACTGACAGAATTTTCATTTTTGGGTGAACTATCCCTTTAAGCACTAGTACAAATAACCCACCTGGAACCTACAAACAAAGCCAAATTGTTTGTGCATGCATATCCTTCAGTAGCATAGCTCAAATAGGTGCCTTTTCCCCACCTGTTTCTATATTTCAAATATATTAGGGTGTCTGGAAGCTTAAATCTTCTTAAAATAGCATGGAGTTTGTGCAATTCATCCTGTAGTTCTAAACAGCATTTCTCCCCCAGTCCCACACATATATTATTTACTGCAAGTGATTGAAACTGGATAAAGAAACTTTAATTTCGTACTTAGAAAGAGAATAAGGAAGTGTGACTGGGGATTGTTTTCCCCATGTGCAGAGGAAACCATGAGCAAAGTTGCTGTTTCCTGTCGCACAAATATCTTTAACTGGATAGAGGTGCATGCCCGTGTGTAAGAATCTACTGCTAACACATGATAAGCTGTGTATTCACGTTCTATATCTCTTTATATTGTCTGCAGGTGTAAATACTGGCACTATGATGACAACCTCCTCACCTCCAGCGTGATCATTGTCTTCCATAATGAGGGCTGGTCCACCCTGATGAGGACGGTGCACAGCGTCATCAAAAGAACCCCAAGAAGATACCTGGCTGAGATAGTCATGATTGATGACTTCAGTAACAAAGGTAGTGTGAGCAGCGTTCTCATTTCTTCATCAGATACTCTAAATAGCACATGTCTGTGGGTTTTTCTTTAAACAGCACAGTGCTTGTGCAAAAAAAAGCATCAGGTCTGACAACTAAAGTCATATTTGCACCACAAAGTGCACTGATGCTGGTAGTTTTTAAATTAACAATCACAAAGGAACTATATATCTTAATGACATTTTTGTGACAAGTATTGTGACAGTAGCTCTCGGCTGTTTTCAAATCAATGTAGATGTAGTAAACTGGAAGTAGTGTCGCTGTTTTTTTATGTCCCTTGCACATTTTATTGTTGCAACAGCCAAGCAAGCAAGCAATAATCAAACACACTTTCCTGTCCTCCTCAAATACCAATAAGTCTGAATAGTGTTATTTTATTGGTTATTGCATCCTGTTTGGTATTTTAGAAGAAACTATTTAAAAAAAAAAGATTAACCAATTCATTTAAGTGAAGTGTTCATTACTGTTTTCTACTTAGAACTTTCTAGTTTTGGTGTATGTATTGCGAATTAATCTATGAATTAGATTAGAAATTAGAAAAAATATCATATGATGCTGATTCCCATTGACTAAAGGTAGGGAGTCGGGACACAAGTCTTATCCCAGAGAACTAGCGCTGATTAAAGCTGACTGTGTTGTTGTTTTGTGTCACCTGCGTCAGTGAAAAATATCTGTGCAAGAACACACTGAAAGGACTAAAAGGAACTGTTAAGAAGCATCTGCGTGTAAATGAGATAGGCCTAACTGTCTTTTTAAGCAGATATATATGTCTATTCATCATTCAAAAAGAGAACGTGAACCTAGACTGCAGGTATACAAAACATTAACAAAACAGCGCTTACTTTTTTACTGTTTTGCGCACGTTGTACACTGTGGAAGTTTGGACACTCGGGAGGACATGAACGATTGCACATCATGAGTCAGTTAACCTGATAATCTTTCTTTTTTGTCTTTCTTTTCTTTATTTATAAAGCACATTTTAAAAACAACCATGGGTGGACTAAAGTGCTGTACATAAAAATGTGCAAAGGGATAAAATACAACAACATAACATATTTTAGACTAACAACGCCTCTTCAAGAAAATAGGATCTAAGCGTAGATTTAAACATAAAAAGAGATAGTGCTGTTCAGATGGCTACAGGTAGCTTGTTGGACCAGCAATAGAAAAAGCTTGATCACTTCTGTGTTTCAATCTGGATCTAGGGATGGACAGCATTCCTAAATGTCCTGATCTGAGTGGTCGCAAAGAGTTATGTGAATGCACCAACTCAGCAAGATTATGTTAGGATTTAAAAACCAGGGTTAATATTTTGGATTCTACTCTAAATTTTACCGGCAACCATTTCAAGGAGATCAAAATAGGACAGAGGTGCTGAAACTTATGTGAGCTAGTCAGAAGCCTGGGTGCTGCATTAGTAGCACTAAATGCATTAGGCTGTAGTAATATTCACAGATCTAGCTTATGTGAATTGGTTGTGTTTGAATATGGGCAATAGGGGACAGACTGGGGACACTGGTCAAATCAGGTCGACTCCCTGAATTTTTTTTTTTTTTATAATAAATATAATATAATTAAATATAATATACAATATAAAATATAATTTAATTTAATATAATTTATATATAATTTTATAAGACCAAAATCTAAATATAATAGATTTAATTTACAGACCAATATCTAGAGAAACTCTACATGCTTGTACATTCATGCTCACATTCATACCCCAAGAACATACATGAGAAAAAAAAAGAATTTTAATTTTTTTTTTTAACATCTTTTGAAAATGATCAGGAGGTGCTCATAATGTACTTGGCTCGGCTCGTAATTCCTCTCATAACACCCGAGTCACGATCATACGAGCATCATCGGTTTACATGCAATTTCTCCCAAAAGAAAAAAAAAATCGTCTGCGAGCTCGTACGACAGCAAACATTGCACTGATTTAGTCGTGAGAACTGAAGTAGCAACAGATTTGTTCCATATTGAAATGTGAAATGGATTATCAAAAAAAAAAAAAAAAAAAAAAAAGTAGAGCAGGCAGGGACTTGTTTTATATCAGTCGGTTGTTGATTGGATGGAGGTAGATTGCCTGAATATGAGCTTGCAGTTGATGGTAAGAGTCTGGCCAAAGTTCCTTCAAAGGAAACCCATTCACTTGGCAGCCATATTTGTAACGACTTTCGGCAACTGTTTTGGGCATCCAAGATTAAGTCCTATCTACTTGAATGGGGGAATCCTGAAATCTCAAAAGCTGCTTGCCACACTCACATTTAAATAACATTCCAAATCAGCAACAAGAACTGCCCCATAAATGTTGGTTTTTATGGTTGAATATGAGCAAACCTAAGCTCAGGAGCCTCCAGAGCCTTAACCAATTGCAATGTCAGATATGTATGTATATGAATGAACATATTAATTGTTCAAAATAAGATCATGCACATGCATTTAGAAAATGGATTGTAAAAAATTTTAATATCACTTAATTTAAATACAGATTTAAATTAATTTAATTATTATTATTATTATTATTATTATTATTTTTTTTGCTTTCTTATGATTTGTCCTAAATGCTCTGGGGTTTGCAAGTTGTCTTTCAGCTGTTACTGGTTTTTCAGGTTTAAGGAAGTGATGAATGGCTTTATTTTTTGATATCTCTCTCTCTCCCGAGAGTCTATTCTGCACTCATGAGTGAAAGAGACATATCTTTGCCACAGCCTGTAGGCGGTCTGCCTGAAGACTAATGCTTAGCACTTGTTCATTAATATGGGGCAAGCAGACTGTTACTGAATGGAGATCATTACTCTTTAAGAGATCGCTCACAGGGGAACTATGAATGAATGCAGTCCTGCAGAATTAGCCGATGAGAATCGATAAAGAGCGTATAGGCTCAGAATGTTTTATGCACTTTGTAGTAAAGGTCAGTAAAACTTTGTTCATGCTGCACACAGTTTCGATTTGGTTTTCAAATGCAATGTTTTGGGCTGACTGTCTGCACTGTTATTTCACAAGTGGTCAAATCAGCTCCGCTTGCTTAGACATAATCGATGTCTGCTATATCTACACTGGCTGGCTGCTGTAGTAATGATGTAGGTTTGAACAATATGCCAATAACCTTATTTTACAACTGAGTAGCAAGGTATAATTAACAAGAGCTGGCAGAAAGCTGGAAATTTTGCCATTTGCTCATGTTATGTCCCCATGGAGCTCATGAGGTCATTTGGACATTATAAAAAATGTGTCTCAGTGTAGACAAAGCCTAAAAGTGTTTGTATGTGTTCTCTATTTAGTTCATCTTAAAGAGAGGCTGGAGGAGTATATAAAACAATGGAATGGGTTGGTCAAACTTTTTCGCAATGAGAAGAGAGAGGGTCTGATCCAGGCCAGGAGCATAGGAGCCCGCAAAGCCACTCTGGGACAGGTATGGGCCCCATTAATAATATTCTGTTTTATGGTGCTGCATAAATATAGCTGTCTCATGCTGTGGTTCTGTTCTCAGGTGCTCATCTACCTGGATGCTCATTGTGAAGTTGGGATAAACTGGTATGCCCCATTGGTGGCCCCCATTTCAAAAGACAGGTATGACTTAAGCTCTAGGCTGCTGTTGTGCTCATTAAAAAAAGAGACTTGGAAGATACATTTGTCTCTTGTCAGAATATTTTAAAATTGTTTAATATGCATGTGTTGGCTTTCTAGAAATGTTCTCTTCCTGTTCATGTTGGTTTATTAAAAGACAAAAAAACAAACAAACTTCTTTTAAAAGAAAAGTTTACATTTAATGAATTTAAAAAAGGTCATGTGGTATAACCTGAACGTAGCATTTACCTTGCTCCTCGAAAACATCTGAGTGCTCACATCATAATTAGAGCTGTAACGGCGTGTCTATGTAGATTATGCTCTCTTTATCATTCCTAATCCACTGTCGTGTTTCGTACTAAACAAAAATAAATACTAATGGCTAGTAAGGCAGCGCCGCTTAATACGAGCCTACGCATTTTCAGGATTCTCAACCACATTCAGAAACAGTAGCAAAAATGGCGATTTCCATAACATCGGGAAGTTTTATCACAATTGACACCATGTTGTTTAATAAAAGGGGTCCAATCAAGGCTTGAGTTCATCCATCTGATATTTTAAATAACCAACAAGGACTTTAAATGCTTAGTAACCAGTAACTAGTTCAGAGAGTATGTTTGAGCAGCGCGCCTCTGTCTTCTTAAGTGAACTAAACCCTTGATGATACAGTTCATTGTGGCTCTCACATTACATGACGTGGCAGACGACTAGTTGTCCAGTGCGGTTCCGTTCATTCAGCGTGGCTTTCTCGAGAATGCGGTTGTGAGTCCTGAAAATGTGCTGGTGTCGAGTTTGCTTATAGAATAGGGTTGTCGTATTCGTAAAAAAACAAAACGCTGTATTAACGCAAGTAAGTGGCGCTGTCTTAATATCCATTAGTATCTGCTCTAGAGTTTAGTTTAGTTTAATCTAAGTCATTGTTTTGAAAATAAATTTGAAAAGATATTTTAGGTGAACACTTTTTTTAAATAAATATAATGAATTAATAAATATCATTAACTGTTTTTTTTAAAGGCTCAGTCTGAACTAATCTTGCCTTGTCATAAAAAGTTTAAATTAATTAAAATAGTTTAAAGAAGGGCTACAGTCCCCTCTGATATATCCCCTCGTATTGGTTCGACCACATGACTTGGTTTTGTGGACATGAAATTCATAAAAAAAATAAACAAATTATAAAATAATTAATAAATAAATAAATAAATAAATAAATAATATGAATTTTATATATATACACACACACACACACACACACACATATATATATATATATATATATATATTTCATAAAAATAAACAAATTATAAAATAATTAATAAATAAATAATATGAATTTTATATATATATATATATATACACACACACATAAATATATATATATATATATATATATATATATATATATATATATATATATATATATATATATGTTGTTATTATTTGTTTATTACATTTTATTTCAAGTACACTACACAGGTGTTTTTATTATTATTATAATTTTTTTTTTTATCTTTACCTAAATGTATTGTTAATACTGTGTTGTGTTAATGTTGCAGAACGGTTTGCACAGTACCGTTGATAGATTACATAGACGGCAATGATTATACCATAGAGCCACAGCAGGGCGGGGACGAGGAAGGCCTGGCGCGTGGCGCCTGGGACTGGAGCCTCCTGTGGAAAAGGGTCCCTCTTAGCAGCAGGGAGAAGGCTAAGAGAAAGCATAAGACAGAGCCTTATCGGTAAACTTCCACCCTCCTATAAGCATGATCATTTAATCCATTCTGTCTCTCTCTCTGTCTTGTTTTGTCTCCCCCACCCTCTTGTGTGTGTGTGTCCATGTTTGCTTGCATGGATGCCCCCCTTGTCTCTCCTCCATCCTCTGTGGCTTTGTTCAGAACGGTGTGCACAGTGCCTCTCATAGATTCTATTAACGGCAAGACTTATACCATCGAGCCCCAGGGGGGCGGGGACGAGGATGGCTTTGCCAGAGGAGCATGGGACTGGAGCATGCTTTGGAAACGCGTGCCACTGGGTGGCAAGGAGAAGCAGAAGAGACTAACTAGAACTGAGCCTTATCGGTAATTTAGAGCCATAATCTGGAGCTGATTAGGGCTGACCACAACACACCTAAATGGAGAGACTTTGTCTCTCTCTCTCTCTCTTGTAAAGATTGGTGGTGGTCTGCTTGTCTCTGCTTCTTTAACAGTTCAGCTCGTTTGACGCTCATGCTGCATACTAACTACTATGAAGTGGTCATAAAACAATGAAGTGATTTACATAAAATACTTCATATATTATGACTCCACTATGGCTGTTTTGGTTGAGTCGCTCAACTACTAGAATTTAGAAATGAACTACTCCCAGACCTTGTTTCTGCTTCTCTTTGCATGTAGTCTCCATTCTCTTTTGTCCACCAACTAATCTCTTCTGTGGTAGTGACTTGGCATAAGTCTACAACCTAAGTGTACATATGTGCCACCAAGCAAAGGAAGGTGTGTATGCTGTTGCTGCTTGAATTTTCACTAGAGCTTCATCTTTACATTATGCTATTTTCTGTGCACTCTCTCTGATGTTTGATTTTATGGGTAATATAATGTAAAAAGAGACACCAAAATTTTGCAGAATTATGTAGGCACTGAGACAGAACATGACACGCTTTCAATGCCAAGGTCATGGGTTCAAATCCCAGGGAAAGCAAGAACTGATAAGAATGTAAATGTGTACCTTCAAATGCAACATAAGTTGCTTTGGATAAAAGCGTCTGCTAAATCCATACATGTAGATGAAAATTTTACTGCTTGTTTTGGTGTCTCTTCGGTTTTGTTCACACTGCAGGGAAATCCTTTTTTTCCCCTTAAATTATTTTTTTTTTCCTCTCAAAGAGGAGTAAATTAATTGTTGTCAACAGCTGTGATGTGCATATTTTGCAGTTGTCACTGTTTTTCATTAATTCAGACTACAAACTACTAAATTCATTTCAGATTTTTACTGCCTGTCTGAACAAATCCTCATCTTTATAAGGGATACTCCACCATTTTTTTTCATTTTAAAATGTTATTCCCTTTACTAAGACGAGTTGATGCATACCTCTTTTGTCTCAGTCCGTGCACTCAATCACTCTGACGCGCGAGACACTTTGATAGCACTTAACTAGCCCAGTTCATTCATTAGGATCCAAACGGAGAAGCGACCAAACACCTCCACGTTTTCCCGATTTAAATACAGTTTCACGTGTAGAGTAACCCGACCAAGAATGGTGACACAAAATAAAACGTTGTGCTTTTATATCAACTCGACTTAGTTAAGAGAATAACATAGTTTGATATGAAAAAAACAGTGGAATATCCCTTTAATGTTGTAAAATAGCGTGTGAAAAGTAAGGCTGAACAATCGTGATGAGTGAATTTGTTTGTCAGGTCTCCTGCCATGGCTGGAGGACTCTTCGCAATAGAAAGAGAATTCTTTTTCGAGCTGGGCCTCTATGATCCAGGCCTTCAGATCTGGGGAGGAGAAAACTTTGAGATCTCCTACAAGGTAAACCTAGAAATTGATAGTTTTCTCAATTCAAAGCATCACTAGTATAGTTAAGTTTGCATAAAGGTTAATTCCTACGTTTTATTTATTGATTTATTTATTGATTTATTTTTAAGGTAGAGTAGGTAATTTTTGGCTAGCAATGGCGAGCTAGCTTTGAAAGCATTAGATCCCACCCTTCCTTTAGAGTGTCTACAAAGCCACACCTCCTCCAAAACACATGGACGCTTACAGCAAGAAGCAAACAAAAGCATCACGAGAGACGGCGTTAAACATCCTTATGTCTCAAAGCGCATTAACATCTCACTAACAGACCTGCCAACCCATCCGCATTTTGTATAGCGGATACGCATTTGACCTCAAAGTACACTGGTACAATTTGTCACTTTAAACTATGCAAAAACCCGGTGACGCCTTTGTGCACCTTTTTGTTAAAGCCCTTTTGTGGGATTTTGTATAATATTTGGATATTGCCATGGAATAATAAATTATGTAGCTTTATCTTAAAGGTCCCATATTATGCCCCTTTTCACAAGATGTAAAATAAGTCTCTGATGTCTCTAGAATGTGTACGTTTCAGCTCAAAATACCCAACAGATCATTTTTTACAGCATGTTTAAATTGTCATTTTGGGGGGCTCAGAAAAACGTGCTGCTTTAGTGTGTGCTGCCGGCACAGGGGGCGGAGCTTCATGGGCGCGCACTCAGTCTCTCAGGACAATTTCATCTCACGGAATGATGATAATATCAGAAACTCTCAGTAACGGTGTTCATTTCGAGTCGGACAATAATGCCTACAGAGTCAGAGTGCTGTATGGAACAGGTATAGTTTAGTAGTTTAATTACGGTTATTAGAACGTATTTGTCATCTGCTTGTATGTATTTATTTGTAGCCTACAAGTCTGCTGTTTCAGACCAGTTTCAGTCCGAATGATGATCAAACATATACTGATGAGTTTAATGAAGTTTATTGTACATCACACAAAAGATGAAGCGTCAGTTTTGCTTCAGAAAATCACCGTAAGAGCTGAGTAAACACAGTAAGTTAAAAGAGGTGCGCAAGTTGAGGGAGCATTCCTGTAGGTGGACGTTAGTCAAAAAACTGTTATGCTGACGTCATTAAAGAAGGAAGTAGAGGGATGTAGTCCAAATGGGCCGTTCGATGTAGGCTACTTCTGTTAAATAAAATATCTCGCTTTGAGCTTTATAATTTTACAGATATTATTTATACTCTTAACAACAACATTACACACTAACTAAAGTTTGAAACATGGGATCACAAAGAACGAAACCTTTAAATGTACACATCTATTTGTTGTTGTATTTTTACTGTTTACTAGGGGTTTCTTAATTTTAGACTAGTTGACCAGCACACATTATATGCAATGCAAGTTAAATTTTAAAACTTTAGAAGTCAAAACTAGAATTATGGAGATAGGCATGTGTTTGTGTGTGTCTTGCATTGTCTAATATATATATATATATATATATATATATAATTTTTTTTTTTTTTACACTGGGGCAGTCTTGCCCTGAATTAACTTTGATCGTTCACGTTCATCTGCATTGGCTCAAATAGGAAGTGTGAGGCTAAGGCCCATAATATAGCTACTGTAAAATATGTTTAAAATTTGCATTTTGTTAGAGTTAGACCATCAACGCTAGAAGTGATTCAAAATCCACAAATGCGTGAGGGGATTTACAAATATCATTATTACAAAATAAACTTCTTCAGGGTGATATTTCGGTAACGCTTCCTTTTACAGTCCAGTTACCCATGTAAATACTATGTACTTATTTTAGTACCTACAATTACTGGGTAATAACTAGTACTAACCCTGAACCTACCCTTAAACCTACCCCTGATCCATGTACTTACCTTATATTAGCCAGTATTTTCTAGGTAAGTACACTGTAAGTGCACTGTAAGTACTGTACTGTAAAAGGAAGCATTACCGATATTTCTTCTACAATAATTGCACAGAGCGACACAGTTAGCCAACTTGAGCAGTTTTTTGTATGTGGACACTTTCTGAATCCCTGCCATGTGTGTGTCCTGTGTAGATATGGCAATGTGGTGGGCAGCTTCTGTTCGTGCCATGTTCACGGGTGGGGCACATCTACCGTCTGCAGGGCTGGCAAGGAAACCCACCTCCTGCTCATGTAGGCTCATCCCCCACACTGAAGGTCAGTTTTACTCTTTTTATTCTATAATCAGACCTTTCTGAATATGAAAACAAAACTGGGTCAAAGCTAAACTTTACTGATAAACTTGTCTGTATCCTCCCTTCTCCTTATTGGCTGCATGTAGAACTATGTGCGGGTCGTGGAGGTGTGGTGGGATGAGTATAAGGACTATTTCTACGCCAGTCGGCCTGAGACACTCACGCTGGCCTACGGGGACATCAGCAGCTTGAAAAAGTTCAGAGAGGAACATCGCTGCAAGAGCTTCAAGTGGTTCATGGAGGAGATTGCCTATGACATCCCTCTACATTACCCACTTCCTCCAAAGAATGTCGAATGGGGAGAGGTGCATATAGTAGTTAATGAAGAAATGGAGAAAATGCGGTTGATTGAAGTGCTAGTGAATGTTGTGGAATTTGTCATTACTCAGTCGCTTTTTCTTTCGATAGATCCGTGGGTATGAGACCAGCTACTGCATTGACAGCATGGGCCACACCAATGGTGGCAATGTCGAGATTGGGCCTTGTCACAGAATGGGTGGAAATCAGGTATAGGGAAATGGTTTAGCAGCAGTACTGTGCTTGGGCTGTTTTTAGAACAAGTTTTTGATTTCACTTTGGCATTTCTTCAGCTCTTCAGAATTAATGAAGCAAACCAACTCATGCAGTACGACCAGTGTCTGACAAGAGGAGGAGATGGATCTGCCGTCATCATAACACACTGCAACTTGAACGAGCACACGGAGTGGAAATATTTTAAGGTATGTCATAACAGGTTTCGAGCCTCTTTTGTAAAGCAGCATGAGCCCCTAATCAAGAAAACCACAATTTTTACCACATGTTGATTGCATCAAAACATTTTGGAATAATTGTTTAAGTTTATTAATGCGCTATACACAAATTAAAGGGCTAGTTCACCCAAGAATGAAAATTCTGTCAGTATTTACTCACCGTCATGTTGTTCCAAACCTCTATGTGTTTATTTGTTCTGCTGAACACAAAGGAAGATATTTGGAAGAATGTTTTAATAACACAGATCTCATTCCCCATTGACTACCATAGTATGTATTTTTTCCTACTATGGTAGTCAATGGGGAATGAGATCTGTTTGATTAAAACATTCTTCCAAATATCTTCCTTTGTGTTCAGCAGAACCAATAAATACATAGAGGTTTGGAACAACATGAGGGTGAGTAAATACTGACAGAATTTTCATTCTTGGGTGAACTAACCCTTTAAACTGTAGATGACACTTAACAATAAAGTTTAACAATAGTGCATGTAGGGATGTAAACGATTAATCGATTATCGATTAATTGTTGATAATACATTAATCGATCAAACGTATCGATCATCGATTAACCAGGTCTATGCATGTGCCTGCTGCTCAACCGCGAAACATGTAAGCGAGCGTGCCGGAGTTAAGTTTGGGACTTCATCGTGACTATGTTTGCGTGTGTATTGGCAGCGTTTTGTTTTATGCAAATTGTAAGTTCAAATAGTTTATTATGTGTTTTTTAATGTTTTTTGTGTTATTTTTTATGTGTTAGTTTATTATTATGTTTTTCTATATCTGATTTGTCTCATATTGGATGCATTTGGTTAAGAATTGAAGCGTGATCTTTAGCGCTGCTCAAATGGCAATGCATGACTAATAATGACTATTGAGTGTCATATTACATAACATTATAAAGAGAACCATATTGTAATGAAATATGGTGAATTATTTGGGTTTAGTTGCCCTGTCACGTTGTTCCAGAAAGAGCGCGTGCACAACATTCAGTCATTCTGAATGGCACGTAACTTGGTTCAAGTTCACTTGTACTTAATTTTGTGAAGATATAATTTGTAAAATTATGTTCATTTTGTATATATCTGACTTATCAAATATAGGTTGTGTTTCTTTGATTTAAATAACGAAAGTGCTCAGCGGTTAATTAAATAATTAATTTGATTTAATTATCTATAACATTGAAACATTTTACAATCATACTAGTCCTTTATTTAGACAAAAAAATCCCTTTAATTTGGTGAGGAACATAGCATTTTGAGCAGTAGCAGAGACCCTGTCCAACTGTTGGACATACGCCACCAACTGCAGAAGACGCATAATTGATCGTTAATTTAAATGACGATCGATCATGGGAATTTGTGAAAATTGACATCCCTTCAGTTTTATATTTGATATTTTCAGGTCTAGTAATCTTACTGTTGCATTTCTCAGTCCAAGGGGGATTATGGTAATTATGGTAAATACCAAAAGCCGACGTGGAAAATGCACATGAACACCCCCTCATGTGGTATTTACTACTGGGCATCTTGTAGAATATTTTGATGGACGAGTTGCCGAGATGAGATGACCTTTGACCATTTCAAAATGACCTTTGACCATTTCAAAATGGCGGAGAGCACCGCGAGAGTCGTGAATGGTAAAAAAAATATATATACTATTCATGATCTAGAAAATATACAGCATATTATTTACCTTTTGAGTTTTGATAAATCATTTTCTTGCTGTTGCAGATGACTTAATCTAAAATAGTTTTAGCTAAATAACAGGTCTGGATCTCCATCTCTTTACCACATTACGACAACAAAAGCACTTGAACGCAACACACTGGCACGTGAATGCACCATAAGTCCTGCTGCTAATGTTTAATTTTCTCATACAAGTAGTTTACCAGATAGATTATTATATATAGACTTAATATATTAAGGCTAAGCCTACCCATATGGATTTTTTATTAACATTTATTTTATCTTGCTTAATGTTTGCAACAGGTGAGCCAGTGCACAATTATTGTTTGATGTATTTAAATTTTCTGTGCATAATTTATTTTGTTAAACTACATTCTGTACTATATCCCAACTGTTACAATATGACATCATTTGAGCAATGTAACTTGCATTTTTATTCAGTATATAAGCAATATTTTGCTTTTTATGTTAAAGACACTATTGATGCCGTGAGAAATGTACATTCTCAGGAAAATAGCTGCTTATCTGTTAAACGTTAATCGATCGATAAGGTCAATCAATTAATGATTAATGAATTAATCGATAATTTGCATCCCTAAGTGCATGTAATTGTTAGATATCAATGGAAAAAAACGTTAGCAAGTCTCTTATGTTCACCTAAAGCTGCATTTATTTGATGAAAAATACCGTAAAAATGATAATATTGTGATATTACATATTAAAGTAACTGTTTTCTATTTTATTATATTTTTAAAATGTAATATATTTCTATGATGGCAAAGATGAGTTTTCAGCATTATTATTCAAGTCTTCAGCATCACATGATCCTTCAGAAATCATAATGTGCTGATTTTTTGCTTTTCTAGTTATCTATATTGAAAACATTTTTTTTTCCAGGATTCATTGATGAATATCGTTTATTTGAAATAAATAATAAGTCCCTTTTGATCATTTTAATGTTAGTATAACATAAAACAATATCCCTTAGTTAACAAACATTAACAGTTATTAATATTTTATACATGAATGTGTTAATAGTGCTCTAAAATAGTTTTTAAGTTCATGATAACTAATTTATTAACTTAATTCTATAATTTTAGCTAGCTTGATTCTGTACCTTTCTGTATCGATTCTTCACTGAACTTTTCCAACGCTTCTGATTTCTCGTAGGATCTGCATCGATTCACACATATACCTACAGGGAAATGTTTGGATCGCTCTGATGTATTACACAAGGTTTATATAACTGACTGTGACAACAGTAAGAGCTCGCAGAAGTGGGAGATGAACAATATTGTGGCAGTTTGAGAGCTGGCTTTACTTTTTCAAATATGCTTCAAGGAAAACCACTGACTACAGAAACATGTTTTACCAGTATACATGTGGCTAATGAAGTTTTAGTCATCGCCACAATAACTGAACTCTGATCATATTCGTTTTTTGTTTTTTTTTCCTCCATTGAAGACAATGTTTACATCGGTTCATCCCGTGTCCATTGCGTGTTTTTTTTTTTTTTTTCTTTTTTCTTCGTAATCTGTGGATTGGAGGGGTCTACCTAACAGAATGTTTATCTTTTGTAGAATGTGCACAATGTGTGCTGAGATAAATGATCTAATACCACTTCTTTTGCTGCTCCATTATGAAGTAAAGGTTGTCCATCAAGTACTGGGATGAATAATATATTTTTTTAACACTGGAACTTTGTTTGAGATGTCAACCTGCCACTTGAACTTTTTTCATCTTTGGCACAATGGCACATTTTTTGCCACATTCTATGGGTAAAGAATGGAAGTGGAAAGACAAGGGAAATGAGGACAAGGGGATGGGTCAACAATGAAAAAAAAGTGATACATTTAGTTTTGTCTACTGCATAAATGTTTGGTTGGTTGAGGGAGCATTTGTTATTTGTTTGTGAAAATCATTGATTGATTTATACTGTTCATGGCCAAAAATCACAAGCAAATGGAGCAAGGTTGTCTTTTAAGGTTGGGAATGATTGCAATGTGTACATTTTTGTTTGTTTTGTACAATGTAAATATGATTATTTCTAAATTAACATTTTGAGATATGGTGGGGTTCCGAATGAAGGTGTAAATATCTAACTTATAATGGCTGTTTTCTCAAGAAAATAAATGGAACATTTTTACCAGTCTGTAGCTGTATTAAAGTTTTGTCTTTAGCAAGTTATAAGCACTGTTATTTCAACTTAGAGATGATCTAGGGAATTAACTTGGCAATTTTGTTGGTTTCCACGTTTTATATATATATATATATATATATATATATATAAAACAAAACAGCTGCATCAAGTCCTGTCAATAGTTACATATTTACCTAATACAAAATTGCTGTGCATGGCTTCTGTATTTGGTAACACTATTTGCAAATCTAACAGTTTAATCGTTCAACAAGTTATTAGTTGATAAATTGTTTTCCGGGTTTATGAATTTTAAGCACCTCCCTTTAATGTCAAAGTTATAGGCTTATTTTGCAGTGTTCTTGGAAAGTGTCTGCTAATTTGAAATTGATCCCAATATTCTGTTCATATGCTGAAATGGTTGTTCAAGGCAATAGACTGGGCTTTTGCATGCAGATGAATGATATACATATATTGTCACTGCTTAGAATAATACGTCACAAGACCAATGCACTTAACCATAACTCTGGTTTCAGGCGAAGTTGCATGTGCATTGGTGCCTCTTATTTTTCAGATCAAGTTATTCACAGGTGAGATTGGCGTTCTCTGGGGAGTTGACCTGATAACCAACAATTAAGTCAAAGTAGAATGTAGAATGAAAGGGATAGTTCACCCAAACATGTAGATTGTCAGTACGTGCTCACCCTCAGGTTGTTACAAAAATCTGTATGAATTTGAACACAAAAGATATTTTGAAGAATGTTATTATCCAAATAGTTAACTGTAGCCATTGACTTCGATAGTAATTTCTCCCTACAATTATCTGCTTATTAAATGTAAACTAGTCTGTAAAACAGCCAAATCAGAACTGATTTTAAATTTAAACTAAAATATTTGTTTACAATTTGCTTAGTTTATACCTCAATGATATTTAATCAGCACCTGTTGCTATGAACAAATGTGGTGTGACAATATGCAATATGAACAAATTCTGAAAAAAATCTTTAATAAGTCAAAATTGCACACAGTGGAAAGGGAAACTGGTCATAATATACAAAAAAAAATTAATAAACAAAAGAAAAACTTCAGTCTACACAACTTTTAAAGCTCATTTTAAAAATTGACACTACACAAATTGTTCCTCATTTGTCTTAAAATGGCAGTAGAAATAATATGAAACGGGAAGAAAACAAAGCAACCACAGCTATCAAGACAAAAAAAGCAGTGCTTAAAAAAAAAAAGCTGTTACATTTACAAAACAGCACATGACCTCAATATGTATTCAATTATACACATTTCTGTACATGTCTTGAGAAATTTAAATGCATTCACATTGTTTTGCAAACAACTCAGCTCAAGTTTTCCTGATAGTTTAATCATCATCATCATCTTCATCCTCCTCATCCTCTTCTTCCTCCTCATCCTCCTCTTCTTCATCGTCGTCATCATCATCAGCTTCCATCTTTTTTCCTACTGGCCGGCCAGGTCCAGCCTTCTTTCCACCTTCTGGTTTTGCTCCTTTGGCGCGATATGCAGCAACGTCCTGGTACACAAATACTTGTTAACACAAGAAAAATGCTATCAAAAGTAGCTGCATTGGGCCAACCTTTACCTTTTCATACTTCTCCTTGAGCTTCATGGCCTTCTGCTCATATGGAGACTTCTCCTTTGGTGAAAGCTTGGACCACATTTCCCCAAGTTTCTTTGCAATGTCACCAATAGAGATGCCAGGGTTGTCACCCTTCACCTTTGGGCGATGGTCAGAACAAAAGACAAAGAATGCCGATCTGATAGTAGAGAAGAAAAAAAGACTTAATATTCAAAAACAATAATAATAATTACAAAAAAAATCTCAGGGGTCTAATAGTGCACTACTTACGGTGGTCTCTTAGGAGCATTTGGGTCTTTCTTCTGTTTTTTCCCTCCTTTTGCACCTTTAGGAGGCACATAACCTTTCATCTCCCGTTCATAGCGGACCTTGTCGTTTTTGGCCATTTCTTCAAATTTGCCCTTCTCCTTAGAGGACATGGTCTGAAAAACACAAGACTATGATTAGATTGTGCCAGGCAGGCGCAGTGCATGTCTCTTTATCCTCCCGCCCTACATTTGCCTCAGTCACTTGAGTAACAGATGCATCGTGTAATTCTGCCCCACCCCCTCCCTAACAACCACCACCCCCCGGAAAAACATTGAAGCAGCCCTTCTGTTCAGATCACCTTCCATCTTTCAGAGCACTTCTTGGAGAACTCTGAAAAGTTCACCGAGGTCCCTGGATTTTTCTTTTTATGTTCCTCCCGGCAGGTTTGCACAAAGAAAGCGTAAGAGGACGTCTTTCCCCTGGGCTTATTAGGATCCTTACCCATGGCTGTAATGTGCTGAAAGTGATAAAAAGACAAAACTGTTTTTAAAAAAAGAACCCCTAGAAACAGCAGCATGTATCATTTAGTCAAACCAACGTTTTGTTGCTTTGTAAAGCGAGAAGAGAAATGATCGCGCATTAAACGCTAACGTTAGTTAATCCGATCAAGTTCCTGCTTCGCTTCCACTAGATCACTCAACTAGAACAATAAGCGCCCCTCCATTTTGTTTTCCCGCCTAAACTGCAGGAAATATGCACTATAATGCATGAATGTTATTAGTTTCAGACTCTAGTCGTTGAAAGTAAATAACCTAAGCAAGTTTGTATGGAACATAACTTGGGCACTTTTAGCCGCTTCGGTCTCCGGACGCGCGCGCTGCGCTCCATTACGACCTCGAACTCAAACCAGTCATGGCTGCTTACACCTCTTAACTTCAAAAGATCACTAAGCTGGTAAAATCCTTTAAATCTAACTTTACCTGCTCACGTAACCAAAAGCTAAAGCTTAGAGAACACACTTTAAGCACCTTTTTTTAAAACACTTTTCTCTGTTTCAACTGTGGAAGCAGTAAAAACTATTAAAAGTTTCATACACAATTCTAGCGCGACCGTGTAACGTTACCTTTCTTAGACATTTTCGATTAAAAACTCAGTTTAAAAGATTTATCTGATACATTAAGACATACAGCTTACCTCTAATCAGCCTCGACTGCTCAATACCTAAGTTACACTGCTGGTTGTAAACTGTTTTGTCGCTGTGTGTGCTGCAGGGCGCACAAACTTGATTAAATGCCCATAAACTCCACCCTCAGAGCTCTCGTCTGATTGGTTTGGACACGTTCGAATTTGAACTAGCAAAGTTGTAGAGGCGGTATTGAATTCTTATTGGCTGTCTATGACCGCAGTCAAGTTTCTTTGTGAAAATTAGATCCAGATGACGACACCACTGATACCATCAGGTATTGGTTGAACTGGGGATTTAAAATAATGAGCGGTAAGTATTTGAATCAAGGAAATGCTGCTCCCCTGTTTCGTTCTTCTAAGCAAATTACTTGATGTAACAATTATTAATACGTTGCTCGTTCTCTGAGTAAAATTGTTTGAGGGGGTATCACTATGCCAAACAGAATCGGGGTTCGAAGGCTTTAGGTTTTAAAGTTTTAATCGACAAAAACAACGTCGTGCCATATGGACAAAAGCTGACGCCTGATGCGGGAGGGGTCTCAGCGTCTCACACACCCTCCTAACACTTTTGTCTGTTAAATGATGAGAGATCTAGTTTTCATTTTTCTCTGTAAGTATGTTTGATTGTGTTACTATGATTTTTACCATAAAAAACAAACAAACAAAACAAAACCTTGGCCCATGTTTCCAACGCATTTTTTTTTTAAATATATGTGTCAAGATAAATATTGCAGCAGTATATGAAGAGTTCAGATGCAAAAGCCTCCAAGTGCCATTTGAAATTTTCTTCTAGAATGATCATTTTTATCAAGCTTGTATATTTAAGTTCAGTAATTTCACTTAAATGGCAATGAAGATTACCTATTAATTGTCATTTAAGTGAAATTACTGAACTTAAATATACAAGCTTGATAAAAATGGTCATTTTAGAAGAAAATTTCAAGTGGCATTTAGAGGCTTTTGCATCTGAACTCTTATAATCTACACATAGGTGACGTGATTATTGCGTTCGTACACACATGATCACGTGATACTTTTGTTGGGGAAAGGCGTTCGTTTGTTGTTAAGAGTACCATTGGATGTTATAAAGTAATACAGCACAAGACAAAGCATTGCAGAGTTCACTTAAAAATGCTTAAAACCGTTATAGTAACAAGCTATTATTTTCTTTCTATTTAATGTATTTAAGCGAGATCTAAGAATACCTGCTAGAATCACTATTATAGCATAAATCACAGTGTGGCCTAGACAAATGATAAATTGCTGCTGTTGTATTATATGTTATTTATGTTTTTTGTTATTTATGTTGTTTATGAATTTTGCGTGTGCTAATGTCATATATATATATATATATATATATATATATATATATGACATTAGCACACGCAAAATTCAACACACTTGAAAATTGAACACACACACAGTTGTGCCCAGAATTAATCATACCATCAAACATCAAAATCAACACAAAAATGTGTTAGGGAGCACAAAATGAAGCTTCTTCTTGAACCCTATAGAAAATGAGTGGTCTGAACTGAAGAGAAGAAGCACCAGCATGGATCTTGGAATCTGAAGGATCTGGAGAGATTCTGTATTGAGGACTGGACTCTGTTCTCTTGCCAGGTATTCTTCAAACTCATCAGGCATTATAGCAGAAAACTCAGAGCAGAGCTCTTGGCAAAAAGAGATTGCAAAACGGTATTTAATTGTGGCCAAGATGTTTTGGAGAAAAACATTTATTTCATAATGTGACCCCCCCCCCCATCTATATATATATATATATATATATATATATATATATATATATATATATATATATATATTGGCTGGGCAGTTCAAGCCAGTTCCATGAAATAAGTGCCATCAAGATTCATTGTGGAAAACACACTCAGCTGTTCACACAACTGAAAGGCCAACAGGGAATGGGCAACTGGAACTCAGCTGAAATGTATATGAATAACAAGAGCAGTTTGGAGATATTTAAAAAGGGGAAAACTTTATTTGAAATAAAATAAATAAGGCGTATTTATGCAAACTTTAGAAAATATAAATATATAAAAAAATCAGATTTATTTATACAGAAACATCTTGTATATGTTTGCACAAAATTACGTATTTCAGTTTTAACTGTGATGGATAACTAAATGAGGTCATTAGCATGACGCTGTTACCAAACGTATTGCAGCAGCACTTCACATTCAAATCTATCTACATTTTGCCATTGGATTTCAATAGGTTAGGACAATAGAGGTGTAAAACAGTTCTAGAGCATTAGCCAAATGGCTGTCTAAGTACCCTATAAGCACAGTTTGTGCTCAGAGCACAAAAGGCGTGATTGAGAATAACTCAAGTCTTGGTTAAATAAGAGACTGAATAAGAATACATACCAGCTAGGCATGAAAATGCACTTTTTAGTTTTGACGTTTCAACAAGTGGAGAAAAAAAATATTATTTATGAATAATCAGGAGTGCATTAAATATCCCAAATGTGACTTAGAAACTAGCTCAACAACTAAAACTAAAGTTTTTGTTGGTCTTTGTTTTTCAGTGTCCTTTTTTTGCCAAACACCTCGTCGTTAGATTCGTGCTAATTTAAATGTGCCATCCTTTAAATTTATGCAATTAATAGGTAGGCTTATAGAAAAATGGCCAGGTAAAACACTATCCTCTTTTCGTTCTTTTGTAACATGCCCTTCCATTCAGATATCTGCATGAAACACATCCTGTTCATTTGTGGTGTGGTGCTATAAGAGTGCTCTAAGCTGGCAAGAATAGATGCTGATAAACCACAACTATCATCTTATCACAAATGTTAAGAGTGCTAGAATTGGTTTAGGATGACTGTACCTCTTTGCAGGATTTTTTTTTTTTTTTTTAAATTTACAAATTGTATTGTCAGGAAAACAATTTATGGAAAAGTAATTGAGAAATGAACATGAATTGCAGGATTTCTTAGTTTTTGGTATGCCTCCCTTTTGATTTTTAATGACAGCAACACTAGAGCTGCATTAACTCTACAAACTAAACCTGATGATCGTATGATTTGTGTTCCAACGAGCATGTAGTGCTCCAAAGGACGCAATAAATTCTGACCTTTTGCTCAAAAGAGTTGGTCAGTGTCACATGACCTAGCAATAATGTTGTTTATTTATTTAGCATAGCATACCTCTAATTGGCCTGCCCCAAGGACGGCTCTTGTAAGGGTAGGTTGAGAGATGACCATAGATGACACAGAATCTCATCTCAGCACTTTTGATGAATGGCCAAACTATTTAAAATTTTGTCATTTAATCTACCCTTTGATTGCCCTTCATTTCACGGACTTAAGCCTAGTCCTGGACTAAAATGCATGCATTGTTTAACCTTTTGTAGCTGAAAGCAACTTTCACAAGCATATCTTAAACTATGTCAGTGCTTTTGTTTAGTCTCAGGATGTACACCAGTAATGTCTAAGACACATTTATAATGTCCTACACTCTAAAAAAATGCTGGGTTGTTTTAACCCAACTTTGGGTCATTTTATATTGAATATCAATGTTTTTTTTTTGTTTTTTTTTGTGTGTGTGTGTATTTGTTAATGAGGGATTTGTGGACACATTCATGTTTTTAAATGTTTTCACAGAAGGCCTCAAGTGGTTTTGTTATTTTTCAGTTTAATAATTATTGTACTTAATTGGGCTCTCTTATTCAATATTTAATTAGATGTAATACTTTCAGACATTTATATATATATATATATATATATATATATATTAAAGCCTATAGGTTAGTTGAGGGAAACCATCCATTTTAAATTCACTGTTGCTATAATGAAATATCTTCAATTAAAATATGCTTGTATAGTTTATCTTTCAGATAAACTTCTGCTGTGTGTATATATATATATATATATATATATATATATATATATATATATATATATATACCTGGGTTCGGGGGCTTCTTACCCCAGTATGGGCCATCTTACCCCTCTTTATCCATTTATAACAACTAAGTTAATGAATGTTTCTATTTATTTCCTATAATAACACATTGGCTGATGCATCATCATCCTGCACATGCTAAATGTATCTAAATATGTTAAAGTAAATCCACATAGTTCGTAAGGGGGCATCTTCCCCTTCCTACTTTGCAATAAAGCAAAACCTGTAATTTATTGTTTTTATTCTTTAAAATGTCCACATTTGAATTCAGGTTAAATTGTTTTGGATTCGGAAAATACAATATCGCAATGGCACCCCTTTTAAACCATAATAGGGGAGACCGGGGGCAATTGTAACAGGGGGCAATTTGTAACACATTCAATTTCTTCAATCAGAAACAAGCTAGAGTGATGACACTTAATCTGTACATGCCCAGTAGGATTTTCTCTCTATCTGTGGAAAAAAAAGCGAGAGATTTTCAACTTTAGCACAAGTTGTTAACAACAAACTGATTTTGAGGTATGAAAGTTATTTTTTGAATGTACAGTATTTTTCTTCTGCTGTCTAAAATTTAGATGTCAGTGAATTCAAACTTATATACATTTTGTCCCTAGGTTATTGATTAAAAATGAACATGAACAACATATGTTAATACAGGTTGGGCTAGCTAGCCCATAAGATTTTGTCATGGTTGCCGTATCGGGGGCAATTGTAACACTGTGTTACAATTGCCCCTGAGCCACAAGGCCCACTGTAATAAGCTTGTCTGTGTGTGTTGACATGTTTTTCTGTTAAAAAATTAACATGTTTCATCTATTGTAAAACTTTTTTATTCCATTGTAAAAAAAATAAAAAAATAAAGGGATGTATTAAAATAAATGTTTGTTCCAGTATTAACAAAGTAAACTTTTGTTTTTTGAATGCATGTGATGCCTGACATCTAAAAGAATTTGAACCATATACAAAAAAAAAAAAGTCTTAAGTAACATATTAAATACAACAGGAGTAAAGTGATTACTTTGAGGTAGGCTTTTACTTGAGATAAAGTGGGTTAATAGGAGTTATTTCTCAGTGTTACAATTGCCCCAAAACACCGTGGCGGGGGCAATTGTAACACTCTGACATTTTGCATTTAATTGAATATTTTAGTCGTGTTCTTATAAGTGAAAATATATAAATGGTATTATTAATTAGTGCACATATATATGTTTCTTGTATCAAAAGATGACTAGTCTATCTCAAGTAGTTTGTGAGTTATTAAGGAAAATGTAAAATATGTTACAATTGCCCCCGGTCTCCCCTACATTTCAAATACTGTCCCCTAAGGCTTATTTGTTCAAAACATTGCTTCACACTTTGTGCTGCTATCCCTTCAGAGCCCGTCTGTAAAAGTAAGGTAAAACGGAATGAAACTTGATAAACATTCTTTATTGGAACTCTAAGAGCCTGTTAATTATTGAATCATTTCTTTATTTCGCATTTTCCTCTCACTGATTTCCACCAAACCAGTTCCTTCTGTGGCAGGATTTGCTCATTTAGAGAAAAGGCTCATACGTTATTGCATGGAATTGCAAATAAGATGTTGGTCCCACATAAGCTATATGCCTGTAACAATTAGCTCGAATAAAAGAGAATGTCCTGTCCCGTTATTTAGTCAGTTATCGTTACATTGTTAACTTATATCGAACAAAAAAGCAACTGTGGCTATATCTGTCTACCACGCTGACGCTGTTACCTGTTAGTCATGTGCATAGGCTATATTAATAGATGGCTCAAAATAGCAGTAACAAAGATGCCTCTATTCACTGGCCGCTGCTGACCGGATCCGGTGCCTGTAAACTTAACTTGGCGCCCTCTTGCGAAATTACTAAAGCCACGTTCCAATGATACATGCTGGGGTAGCTTACTGAATATTAATTAGGTAGTCCACACGTTGCCAAAGGGCGTTGCGTTTGCACTTGCCAACAGAGAAAGCTTAGCTCAAAGCCCTTCCCATAGACTGTAAAAAATAGGCCCTTCCCTATATCTCTAGCAAACCACTGAAACCAGATCTCCACTGCGCTCTAGCGGCCGGATCGTGTAATTACAGTGGACAGCTGCAGCACAGCAGCGCTGAAGTTGCAGAAACAGACTTATATGGCAAACCGTTTTAACATTTAATCATTTTAACCTACTAGTCTCTATTTTCATGCTACTAGTACTTATTTTTTAGATACTAGTATCTATTCCATTAAGTACTACTTATTCATTAGCTATAGTGCTTATTCTTTAGATTGTGCCTTTTAGTGCTTATTCTAGGTACCACCTTTTTTAAAGATACTAGTCCTTATTTATTAGATACTGTACTAGTACTTATTCATTAGATAGTACTTATTCATTAGATATTATTTGATATTACTTATTCATTAGAAACTATTAAATAGATAGTTCTTATTCATTAGATACACTTATTTCGATAGTGGCTATATAGTATTCTTTTGTGACTAGTAACAAATTTATTTTTTTGCCAGTGACTTTTATGGGAATCTGTCATTCAGATATCAGCTATTCCAGCCTGTTCTCATGTAAATGCGTCTCTATAACACGCATCGTGTTTTATCGTGTAATTTATACGCGAAAATGAGTTTTTACGTGCATATGAGACGCAGTTTTTGGCGTGCAATTGATACGCAGTTCATTTGCGTATAATACACACGCACCCCACACCACTATTCTAGCCAAACGTACAATACACACGCACCCTACCCCACACCTAAACTTAACCTAACCAACCAATGCGTATAATATGCACGTAAAAACTCACTTTAGCGTATATATTACACGACAATACACATGCGTGCTATAAAGACGCATTTTCAGTTCTGACTAATATGTATTCCAATCGTGACTACACATATATTAGATATAGTAGTTATTCATTAGGTACTAGTACTTATTTTTTTAGATACTACCTACTAAATAGATACTAGTACTTATTCATTAGCTACTGGTACTTATTCAATAGATACTAGTACTTATTCATTAGATACTCGTACTTTTCATTAGATACCTATTTATTAGTTACCAGTACTTATTAATTAGATAGGCTACTATTCGATATATACTAGTTCATTTTTATTAGATACTAGTATTTATTCCAAATGTTACTTGTAAGAATTTTTATTTTACTAGTCACAACTGCTTTTTTACTAGACTTATGAGTCATAATGGCCACTGTAGAGTTCAATTAAAAATCTTACTAGTAAAATAAAAATTCTTACTAGTAGCATTTGGAATAAATACTAGCATCTAATAAATAGGTAGGCTACTAGTATCTGAATAAGTACTAGTATCTTTAAAAAGGTAAACAATATAAAGAAAAGGCACTATCTAAGCACTAGTAGCTATTGAATAAGTACTACTTAATGAAATATATACTAGTATCTAAAAAATAATACTAGTAGCATGAAAATAGAGACTAGTAGGTTAAAATTATTAAATGTTAAACGGCTTGCCATAGACTCAGCACTTAATTGTTGCGCTTCAAAAAATGGTTCTGCAAGCAAGGTGTTAATTTGGCGCATATTTTTCACTTCTTTTATAATGCCATGGCAGTCTTGATCATTGAACATTATATATATATATATATATATATATATATATATATATATATATATATATATATATATATATAGCGAATTGCACATCTCATGAAATAAATAAATGACATTGCCTGCATTATAATGTAAAAAAAAAAACTAAAATAAAGAAAGAACAGGAAATGGACCATTCATATGTGTTGTTGAATGCTTATGCTATAATGAGAATTAAGCCAATTAAGCAATATTGAAAATGTTAATCTTTTTTTCTTAAGCCCTTGTAGGCTAAGTTTTAAGAATATAGCATTCCCTTTTTATATTAGGCTTTCTATTAATATATAAATAAATTTATATTATATTATTGTTAGTCGGCAGTTAGTCGATTATTAGCTACAATTGAGAACTTGCAATAGCATATAACACACAACAACCACAAGATGGCGCTCTTACCCTATGGTCTTATACAATTTTCCAAAAGAGGATCATCAACAGATAGGCCTATAAAAAGAGTCGCAATTTATTCTACGCAAATAATTAATCAGTAGTTTAGAAATATGCGGCCTGTTAATCGTAAAATATTTCTATAGTATTTTTTTAAATTAAAGACACGTGGCCTATAGGAGACTATAGCCATACACATTTTTTTCTAAAGTCTGGTTACACATCGTGTATGCAGTGTATGCAGTAGCCTATTTTTTCCACAAAATGCACTTGTGAGATTCATTCAGTTTCGTTATCTTGTGACCGCATGGATGTGGATAATTGTGTTTTCCCTAGCCTTATTCTCCAATAAAGTCTTAAAGTAATAAGAAAGGAGGCAGAACAGAGGACTATTATTACACCATGAGCATGGTGGCCGTGTAACCTTATTTGATCGTTGCTGTGGAAAGAAAATTGACGATGATGTTCACTGCTAGTTATTGTAAACAGTGACCGTTTCAGTGGTGGCTATTTGACAGCTCTAATCACACAAGGTTTGTGCTCTAATCGTTCTGAGATCAGTGTCATAACAGCAATCATTTTAAAGCTCCCGCTAAATCACTGAGACTGAGACAGCGCTTCTGACCATTGCAGTTGCTATAGACATTTGATGGGTTTTTTTGAGTCTCCTCTCACCCTTCTTATTAATAGGCTACTAGTCTGCAGTGATTTTTATTAATATTCACCATTTTATGAATCTAGTATTGTAACAGTATTTTGTAGCATTGCTGTAATGGTTGAAATTTTCAACTTGGAAATACATTTTATTTTTCCAAAAGCATCTAAACCCCAAATGAGAAAACGAACTATCAACGAATAATCGAAGTAGTCTAGCCTAAAAGGAGAATCTCCTGCAGGCAAAATTACACGTAATATAGTTCCCTAATTTATGCAGTGACTTTTAAATGTTTCATGTAGTGTGAATTAAGGTTTGGGACACTTTTCCCAGTCATAGCAAAAAAAGAGTCCCAAATCAACCTGAATTCACCCACGTTACGCACGAGTGTTTAATTAGGCTTTCATTGTGTATAATGCGCAATATTTGCGCTTTTATTTAATAAATTATTTTAAATGATAGCCTGTTAAATAGCCTAATGCATAAATTATAATAAAAATCGCCAAATATTTAAATACATAAAGTAGGTCTACAATGAGCAAAATACCATACAAACAAAGTGCTTTATTGCAGGATTGTACCTCGACCTAAATCTGAGAAATCGCAAATGACATTCAGGTGATTGGAGCTGTGACTTTGTAAAAGTAGGGCAATAACACATAAGTGTTTTGGAAGAAATAAGTTGAATATTTAAGAAAATATGTTCATAGCCTACATTTCCCTCCATGACTTTACATTTCAGCATGTCATAAACAAAAACTGACTCTTGTTGCACTATTCGCGCGTTCTCGTTTGGTTCATTTCAGGGAACCCTGAGTTATGAATTGCTAGGTTAAGAGGATGCTCCTTAATTCGTGCGTTGCCATCACAGTTTGGGATTTTCGAATTCACCTTAAAAGCATTTAATTTAAAATAGGATAATAAGATTAGACACTGAAGTTGAATGTATTAATGAATTTGTTTTTGTTGTTTTGTCCTAAAATTGTGAAACAAACATGACCACTCTCACATGAAATTTAGGTGTTACGTTTTCCTTTGACTATATGATCAAAACCATTCGGCGGCAAGCAATGAAAGCATAGGGGTGTGGTGTATCACAGTGGCCTGGCCACCCGTGAGAAGTCCTAATGCCTCAGACCTGCGGACTTGTGCCCAATAAACATGGGGCCACTACAGTCCCAAATCAATCTGCCACCCACTTCCTAAATCAATAAGTGTAGGCTACGTGAGTGGGATAAGCAATGAAAAAAAAAACCGGCAATTTAGTTGCACTTGATAGTGTGTAATTTTTTAATAGTGTTTTTCAGTAGGCTATTAGTATACAGCTAATTCAGCCATGACAAGTATAACACATTTAAATGCGCCGTATCGTTTATTTTACCTTATACAATGAGGTTTAAATGTTCGGATCAAGAAAGTTACATGCAATATTGAAAACAATTCAATTTCAGTAGTCGAGCCCTCTTGAATAGTGTTTTTTTTTTTGTTTGTTTGGTTTTTTTTTTTTTTGCATATTTGATTGAAAGGTTTACAGCCATTACTGTTTGTAGCTAAATTAATTGTCCATTACTAAAATGGGAATGTTAATAAATAACGTAGGCATTTTTTTTCTTTTAATATTCCGGCCATTTAAAAGGTGCATGGAAGACATGTCCCGTGCCCGGCTCTTGTTAGAATCATTTTCAATCATATTTTTATTTTAATGGTTTGAATTGGGGCTGTTTCCCGAAGCACCATAGCAGAACCCGAAAATGCTCTGGAGCAAGAAACTAGTGCTGAGTGCATTGTAAGGAGATGCAATCATTTGCAGGACAAACTCAAAATCACACAGAAACTTAATATGAGAATCAGAAAGAGATTTATTGCCAAATATGTTTACACAAACAAAGAATTTGTCTTGGTGAAAGAAGAAGCTTACAGTGCACAGAACAACAATAAAACAAAGAAAAAATAAAATAAATAATAAAAAAGATAAGTGAGTAAATAAACATATAACAATAAAACACAATAAATCAATTCAGACGCATATATACGCAAATATGTAGCCTATATAGGCCTATGTTGTCCAGATTGATAAAATGTGACTTTAATACAAGCGGGCTATTCTTTTAATTTTACCAGTGATAACAGAAATGTTAGGCTAACTGCAGTTAAACAAAAAAAGAGAATAAGAAATGGAACAAAAGAATACACTGATTTTGGTACAAAGTGGCTTGATTGACAGGCATATAAATTAAATTCAGAGGAACTGAAAAGAGCCCGATCTCATGAAAGTTCGTATCTACAGCACGAATGTCATTTCTCGTGCCATTTATACGCCAAAAATAGTTTTTGCGTGTATGGTACGCGATTTTCGCGTGCATATGATACGCGCTTTATGGCGTAGCCTATAATACGCACGAACTCCCCACTCCCCCTAAACCTACCCAAGGGGTTTTCGGTGCGTAGCATATGCACTCAAAAAACATTTTTGGCGTAAAAATGCCACGAGAAATGACATTCGTGGTATAGATACGCACTTTCATAAGACTGTGAATGATATGAGCTTTGCATGCTGATGGAAATAATATCCCAAAAGCGCAGCTTAGATAGACCTAAGCACCCAGCAGAATGGCGAATGTCGTAGGCTACGCACATCCTTATCATTGGCCCTTTGTCTCCTCCTATCACTTGAAGGTTGCACCTCGAACCGCCAGGCTATGTATGAAACATTGCAAACGAAGTAGTGTTTGTGCTTAAGAAAAAAAAAAAAAAAAAAGGTTACAATGAACATTTTACATTAAACATTTTCCGGCCATTAAAAAAATGATATATATATATATATATATATATGCATATATATATATATATGCATATATATATATATATATATATATATATATATATAAATATATATATATATATATATATATATATATATATATATATATATATGCATATATATATATATATATATATATATATATATATATATGAAGAGTTCAGATGCAAAAGCCTCTAAATGCCATTTGAAATTTTCTTCTAAAATGACCATTTTTATCAAACTTGTATGTTTAAGTTCAGTAATTTCACTTAAATGGCAATTAACAGGTAATCTTCATTGCCATTTAAGTGAAATTACTGAACTTAAATATAGAAGCTTGATAAAAATGATCATTTTAGAAGAAAATTTGAAATGGCACTTAGAGGCTTTTGCATCTGAACTCTTCATATATATATATATATGCATATATATATATATATATATATATATATATATGCATAGATATATATGCATATATATATATATATATATGCATACTGATAAAGAAAATGTATCATGTAGAATGTAAAAATAAGGTTTAATTAAGAACCCGTTTTTATAAGAGAAAAAGTTGGAGTTTGGTCTTTTAAAAACCTTTTTCTCAATAAACTATAGCCTGCATTAAACATAGTGCTGTAGGCTATGGCGTGTTCATTAGGCTTAAAAAAAGAGACAATATATGTCATCTGGGCTCATGTTTGTTCCACAGAAAGACGATCCGGGAACCGGCTTTGTCGGTGTAAGGCTTTGCGGTGTAAAAAAAGTGGACACCCTTTGTAAACGAGAATGCCTGATGAGAAGTGAGAGAGAAATGGAAAGAGAGAAAAATAAATGTGATAGTAAATGTAAAGAGAAAGAAGGGTAGCTCAGAGCTGGGGAGCAGATAGCTGTCATCGCTGTGGTTTAACACAGTCAGCCACAGACTGCTCCAGAAACTCTCCATTACTGCCCATGATGGATTGGAGAGGAACCTATCCCCGGATATACTGGCCTGAGGGGCCCCTGAGTGACAGGAGAACCTGGGGTTGCCATGGTATCACTGTTTCCATGGTTACTCACTGATCTGCTCGTCATTAATGATACATAGCTTAGCTGTCCTTACTTAGAAGCCATTCTTTCCAAAATTCGTAGCCTAGGTAGCAAATTAGTTGGACATGGCACCATACTCTCATGTATCGCCACAAGCAGTGACTGAACGTTTGTCTTTTACCACATGCCACAGGTTATTTTTACAGTCTGTTATTGCATATGCAAGGTCTGTGGAGTGCAAAGTAACAGATGTTTTCATGAATGGAAAACTGACCGTCCATATTGCAGATACATAGAATTGGCTAACCCCAAGTGATAATGCTAGAATGCTGGTTTTAGCCCTTGGCCTATCCATCTCCTTGTGTGAGATAATTCATGAATGAATTTTCAGACTCTGCAATGCCTGACCCAAAAGGTTTTTTTTTTTGTTTTTTTTTTTTTTTTTGAGTTTCGTCATTTCAAATCCTTTTCAAATTTTATTATATGACCAGGAACATTTCAGTTTTGCGAGCAACAACATGTTACATATAAAGACTAAAGACTAAATACCATCAGTCAATCAGTCAGTGAAATACGACCATACTTTTGCTGTTGCATTTTGCACATTGCACATTGGATTTAATAAAGGACACACAACACATAGCCTAGGTAATTCATTCTATTTGTTCATTTTGAAAAGTCCAATTGCCTGCTGCATCTGCCTGCATTCATGTGATTTCTTTGAAAATCACTTCGCTATTTCCCCCTTCGATGGCTTAGTTAGATAGAACCATGAGAGAATCAGAGGGAGATTAAGATATCTTTATAGACCATCAGCAGCATCGTGAGGCCCCTGGGCAATAATGTAAGTGTCTTCTGACTGGTGTCTCTACTTGAATGTTTCTCTTTGTGCTCAACGGTAGATTTTGTTTTCGATTGGTTATACTGAAAATATACGTCTATGTTGTAATCAAAAGCATTTTTTCCCAAGGGTAATTTTGTAAATAGAAACGGTTAAACCTGCTATCCATTTGCTGAGATACCGTGTGCTTTTACACCATTTTATTATTAAAAAAATACAAGTTAACATCTGGCATGCATGCTTGTATCGATTGAAACGTGCAGGCCACATTATAATGAACGGTTGGTTCCATCAACAGTCTCACACAATTGCAAAAGACAAGTTCAAGGTCATAGACGCTCTTTTGTAATATCTTTTTTCGCGCTCTCCACATTTTTATTATATAGAATTAAAATCAAAAATCTCATTCACTGTCATAAAATAGCATATTATTTTATATATTATTTTTTTATTTAAGTAAATAACAGCTTGTGCAATTACTGAAATAAGGTCGGAAGTTTTGATTGAGTTTGAGTATTAAGCGAGGACTATTCCAGCTAGACCAATGATTTGAATAGACATGTATTCAGTTTGTTTAATTGGTCAGTTTAAAAGGTTAACACTGTGAGTAATTTGTGTCTGTGATGAACGAAGTCTGTTTATTATTCACTGAAGATGTATTGCACTACCACTATGAGTTCCATTTAAATAAATGGGATAAAGAAAGCGCGAATTTGGCGAGGGTCAGGCAATGTCAATCCTGGACGTTTAGCTGAAAAAACATTACTATTAGGCTTAATAGGTGGTAAGGCCTATACCGTTAATGGTTTGATCACCATCTCCTCACACACATCCAACAGTGCATCCATAGAAGACGTTTTCACGGTTGGAGAGCTATGAAATTAACAACCACGATATCGTGGGATCTTTTACGGTAGACATTTCCTAGTACAGCATCCACATGCATATTACACGAACAAAGGTTATCCCCACAACAATAACTGCGTGACCTATTGGTACAAAGGCTACACGTTATTTATTAGAATCGCTCTTATAATGTGTATCACTGAACATTATAATGTAAATATATGATAAGCATTTCTACAGGGCATTATTTATTTTGCAAAGGCCGTGAATACTCTCTCGAAGACTGCGCTCACATTTGCATATTTCACGTCTGAAATATACATTTAGTACATATACAACATAACATATACATATACATTATATTTATATTATATTTATATAAATATATTATATTTATATATTTATTTAACATATACTTTTAGTAAACGATTATATACAAAATAAACAGCCTGTTGATCTATCCGAAGCGCATTTTCACGTTATCAGGTTGGTTTCTGAAAATGTAGCCTTTTTCGTGTGTTTTTTTCCCCCCATCTGGATTTATGCTCTCGTTTAAAGGTTTTAAATGTTTATCACCGACAAAACAGAGCAGTCGCCTCATGCTCGCAGGGATAAATGGAGTGTTAGAGGACTCGCTTGAAATGACACGCATGCCCTGACCACTTGGGAGGTCTTCCTCTCCTCTCACAGGCTCAATAGCCTGCGTAACTTTTCTGAAATGTTTCTGAAGGAGTCGTTGTACTCATTACTGAGCTGTGATGCCAAGTCAGCACGCGTAACGTAGACATTTTTGTAATCTGATTTGAATATTTTTATTTGCGAAATATTCAGTGGGCCTAACATATTTCAATTATATTTTATAGTCTTAAATTAGGTTAAGTTCAAACCTTGAAGAACATACAATACATGCAACACCTCATACAATATGGCTTCAATGGCGTTAGGCTATAGGCTATAGACTACATTTTAAAAGTGCAAATAGGCTATTTGTAATATGCAATTGCCTACATATTTACTATGTTTATTTATATATATATATATATATATATATATATATATATATATATATATATATATATATATATATATATATATATATATATATATATGTATATATATATATTTGTGTGTGTGTAGCCTGTATATTTAGGCTAATTGTATTTTTGCTCTCTGAGAATTGCCACTCTAAATTTCGCTGTACCGTGTACACGGACAATATCTTACTCCAGCTTTTTATTGTGTAACATGTTCTTTAAAATGATCTTGCAACTGAACTATCAAAATATAATAAAATTTTACAACATATTTATATTATAAACATATTTTATTTAATGCACTGGATCTATTAAATATAAAAATATCAAATAAGCAATATTTGCCAATAGACTACAGCAAATCGCGTAACGGCTCGTTTTTTTTGTATAGCCTACAACATATTAAAAGTCTTATCATTGTTTAAGGGCCAGACGCATGTTGGCTGGTATCTGGCCCTGCCAATTTTATTTTTAATGTTTAAGTGAAAATTAAAAAGGTTGGTTAATGTGTAAATTTCCTAAACAATTTTCAACTATTTTTTGCAACTTTATGCACCGCTTTACAATTAGGCGAGTGCAACTCCAATAAAAGTATAGACTTGTAATGTTACCTAAAGCTAACTGACAGAAAAACAAAAACAGCACAAGAAACATAATAATTATTTCGAATGCCTGGTTTTCTATAAAGTATGCTATTGATAATATATCCCCTTGATAAAAAAAGAAAGCTCTTAGTGTTTACGTTGTGTGCCATTTCCTAATAAAACCAATAAATCACTTTACAAATTCAAGGCAAATCCAGTTTACCGTAACCATCAGTGATCCTGCCACTAGCTCTTCACGCAGATTTAAAGCCATCTCTTCTCAAGCATAGGCTACTCTGATGGAGCGATGCATCCTTATTCCTTCAAAACTCCGCTCATTCTTTCCGCGTTACCGATGTTTGAGGCGTCGGGGCGCACGAGTGCCTGAAGAACTTTTGGAGGACGGTTTGGAAGAAGAGGGAGTTGTTTCTGTGAGAAACTCAATCTCGCATACAGTAGCGGCCTCCATCTGGGAACTGTCACAACTGACAGCACCACGGGCACTGGCCTGCTCTTCCGTGAAACATTCAACAAGATACAGGACAGTCTCTCAAAATGTCACATTGTCTGGTTGTTTAATTTTGGGGGGAAAACAGCTGACAGTTTATAACCTGATACTGTGGCGCATTTCTTGTATTTGGGAAATTTAGCAGATTGATATTGCAGTCCTTTCAGTAAACTCACGGAACACTTTTTGGGTCAGTGACTGTGAGAGAATTCACTCGGATTCAAAAATAAAAGCGACTTTTTGGGTAGTAAACACATTTGTGTATAAACAACCCGATCACACTAAATGCGTCTTTATAGCACGCATGTGTATTGTCGTGTAATATATACGCTAAAGTGAGTTTTTACGTGCATATAATACGCATTGGTTGGTTAGGTTAAATATAGGCCCTACATTAAGATTGCACTTTTAGGCCTAGGCGCCTGAACATATTGCCGCTACGCTATTTCAAGAACAAACCAGGAATTCGTAAATTGTATAAGATACTTATTAGACTATCATGTTATTAAAAATAATATAAAGTGTTTAATTATCCAATTCAGTCAGTATCAGACTTCATTTCCCCCTCTAAACTTGCCGATCAAAATGACTGCAGATGCCGGCGAAACGTTATCAAAACCATAATAAAGTTACAATGCTCCGTTATAGCGGGACACATTGAGGATGTGGGACAAAAATCTAAAATATAAATTATGCTACATCTAATACACTGAGGACATCTAGTCTAATCTCCCATTCTAAAATGTGATATTACGCGTAGGCTAAGGCAATCTATGGTTTTACGAAGAACCTTTAACATAAATGGAACCTTAACATTGCGTGCATATAGTGCAAACTAGATATGTAAAAAGGTATATATATATATATATATATATATACATATATACATATATATATATATATATATATATATATATATATATACTTTTTAATAACTTTTATTTTCAAGAGAGTGTGTAGGCCTATTTGTCTTTTCATAAAACCATGCAAAGAGATGGCAGCCCGAACTACTCTTATCACAAAATTTAAGAACATATAGCCATGAATTTCATTTTAAAATGATTAAGACTGCGACATCTATTCTTTTTTCAAGCACGAACAGACTAAAACAGATATCTTAATGTTGTAAGCTATGTGTGTTTGTGGCACTTAAAGCCATTGACTATATATATATATATTTTTTTTTCGAAAGCTTAGATTGCCTTTATCATAAGTTATTTACACTGAACGGGTTTGATGCAAGGCATTTTGTTGAGGTAGAATCAGGCCTCGTGCGTGATTATGTTTTGCATATATATATATATATTAGGCGCAGGATGCTCTGTTCTGACGTCAACACGTCTACCAACCACTGCCACAGACAGAAAAAATGGAGGAGGGCCTTATGAGCTAATGGTTTACAGATGTCTGTAATACTAAGAAAGAGATGGTGTTTGGTCCATGCTTTAAAATATAATACGACATCATTCGAGAACTTTAATAGTTTTGGACAATTTTACGTAAGAGAACAAATCGATGTGTTATTAGGCTGATAAGTGGGGTATGCTATTGTCGAAGCGAGTTGAAATAAACAACACTAGACATAGGCAACTGAAATGAAGGTCTAAGTGTTTTTGCTCGTCAGAATGTATATGCTTAGAATTGTATTCATTCATATGGGACATGAAGTGAGGGGAAGTGAGAGATAAAAGAGCTCTGTCGGCTATACCAACTAAATTGTAGGCTATCTCCCAGGATTAGACAACTTCGTTTGCTTTAGTGCCAGATGTAATAAGAGGTCCTGACTATAGTTTAGGCCTTCAGGAATCATGGTGTCGAATGCAAGATACGTGTTCTCTTCCATTTGGAGAGCCATTCATGTTACAGCAGCAGAAGCAGGTCAGAGTGAGGTCACGGTATTATCTGTAGGCTACTCTTAATCAAGGGAGTAGGCCTACGGACGGTTAATTTTATCTGAGACGCCATCTTGACACTCTCAACAAATTATCTACAATTATTAGCGCAAAGGACCTGTGGAATCAGACAATACAATGTAAAGTAAGCGGTAGTTTAAAGCAATTGATAGGTCTTAAATTGTCTGTGTGTCTTCCTATCTAAAGAGATTTACTCTCCCGGAGATGTCAGTTTAATTACATGCCTTTGCGTAAAGGGAAAAAAATCAGACGAATGAGGCCTGAAACGAATAGCATACTCACGTTAGCCCACAATAATAATAATAAAAATAATTATTAAAAAAAATTAAAAAGGCCCTAACACAGTAAAGAAAAATATATGTTGGGGGAGGGGGTAAAAATGAAGGATGTATTATAAATCACTGATGTTGTAGCCTATTACGCCATAATTCCAGCTACTACTGACTCTTGTTATTGCCATCAGAGCCAAAATTCGGTTCAATGAATTGTGGTGCTAACCCAGCCCCCCACCAGTGGGAAGTTTCAGCTGCGCGTTTTGATCGGCACACGATCAATCAATTGCACATCCGAGCTGACCGTTACGGCAAAGTCCAGCCCTCCTCCGTATTTTGTTTTTAACGTCATTTAGACATTTTCCACTGGCTCCAGTAAGTCTCCTCAATCAATAATGGAATTAAACTTCATGCGCTAAGTCTAATCGACCCTGTAGTTTCAGTGTTTGTTTTATTAAAATATCATAGGCTGCCTATTTAACAGCTATCAATACTTCGGGATTCTATTCATTTGTGCCTTAATCAGTAGACTATTGTGCCTTTTTTGTATAATTAAATGAGCTCCTTTATGTCACAGGCATTGAGTCAAATCATCATTTTGATTAATTCAATTAGTCTGTTTTTTTTTTTTAATTATTATTATTATTATTTTATGTTTTTGGGGCACCTGCTGCAGAAACCTCAGGCCTATCACCTGTTCATCAAACCTGTCTTTTGATTAAATCTATTTCATTTGTACACTGGCAAATGTATATTACAACTGGAGGTAAATTAAATAAGCATACAATTCCCATTTTAATATAATAATGATTCGCTTACTTTTAAAATTTAATAACATGGAACTACAGACTGTTACCTGAAGAATCTACATCGAATTGTAGGCCTGCTTGTAAAATGAATTATCTGTAGCCTACATTAGGACGATAGCTAGCAAGAACATATTTTTTGGCGTATCCCAGTATTGCAAGATCAAAAGACAAAATGTGCACATCAGCCACATTTGCTGACACTTAGTTCAGCAGCTTTGTCAAATGTAACTCGTCTTTAAAACTCTAAAACACCTTTTTAAAAAAGCCAAAATGTCTAGAAGCGGGACACAGTTTGGGCTTTGAGAATCATTCTGTTTGTGCTCGAGGAGCTGCCGGGTATGCATCGCGTGAGTGCTGTTTGATTTGACTGTCAAGTTAATGTAAGTATAATTGAAAATACGTTCAACAGCCTCTCTAGGCTCTGAAACCTATCATTAATTTCTATACGAACAACACTTTTCTTCTGTGAATATGCTACTTATTAAGTATGCAATTTACTAGTGGCACCTTTAAGTTAAATTACATTTCAATACAACAAAAGGTCTAAGATCGTTAAAAACACAGTGGTTTATTGAATTAATTACATTGTTTACATCTCCAATATTATTTAAATTTCGTGTCTCTGGACGGAAGTGCACTGGGTGGACTCAACAGTTGTTTCAGACACCAACATTGTACGACCACAAAATTACATCAAAACACTTCATGACATTTTCAAATAAAACATTTATATCATAACATCGACTAATCTTCCTCATAATTAAAGGAGAGAAAAAGAGAGAGAGGGAGATAGATACTGAAAGTGATAGAGAGGCAGAAAAAGACAGAACTTCACGTACTCCTTAGTGGCAGATATCTCATTTTGATTCACAATGGGACACGAAAACAAACAATGATAACCCAATATTAGACAGCAACATACAATTTCTTACCAAGAGAGTATCCTCCTTCTAAAATGGAATGGTTTTTCCTCAAATATCCATTGTCCGATGCGGGAAATTGCACATAAATATTCCATTAAATAAAGTGAGAGAACAACTAAAATGAGTTCAGAGGGCCTCATTTCGTGTCTTTTGCATTAGTCTCATTGTTTCAGTTCCAATGCCCATACATGCTGCGGCCAACCAGTTCTCCCTTTAGTTTTCTTGTCATTGCTGCTCCCTGAACTTTTCAAAACGTCATTCTGTGGAAAAAAAGAACACACAAGAGTTTATTTACATACCTATTGCAAATTACTAAACGTCATCAATATATTTTAAAGACAGCAAATTGCTTTTACGCAACAAAGACACGGGAACAACAACGTTCACAAAATAGAAGGTTTTGGAACAGAACAGAGAGATTGTAGCCTACTATATCAAAGTCAAAGCAAATTTGCATTATATTTATGTCTAATATAGCAGAGCTGTTTATCTTTTAACTTACATATGTGCGTAATATATTATAAGTCTAGTACATAATATTTATTTCAACTAAAGTTTAAAGTCTACTGAGATGTTTAGACTTACCATTTCCTTCTTTCGCCTTTCTTCTTTGCCGTCTATCTTTTTGAATTCCGCCTTGAAGGCCTCTGCTTCCCCGTTCTGTTCGTCTTTGTCCAGAATGTCCATAAGGTAAGCAATGTAACTGGTTGCCAAACGAAGGGTTTTGATTTTGGACAGCTTCGTATCCGCGGGCACGTTGGGAATGCATTCCCTGAGTTCTGCAAAGGCGCTGTTGATGCTCTGAGTCCTGCGCCTCTCCTTTCGGTTTGCCGTGGGTCTACGTTTCACTGGTCGGGGTTCCATTCCAACGGCGCCCGGTACTCCTCCGTAGTGCGAGTGGTCAAGCCCAGGGGCTCCTGTTGAGTATTCGGGGCTATACGAGGGTGCCATCGTGTAGTCTGGAGGAGACATCTCCGGATGGCTAATAAGCCACCCATGGAAATAGGGGGGTTCTTCATGACAGCGACTGGCAGCAGCTGCAGCAGCGAAGGAATAGCCGTCATGATGCATCACCGGGTGGTGGGGAAACCCTCCAACTAAACTCATGGCGACAGATTTGTGTACCCTACGGCGAACCACAGACGGATTTCGCTTTGTCTCTCAGATTGTGCGTACTTTGACTTGGTGATTTAGACACTGGCTGTCTCCCCATAAAAAAGTATTGATTTGTTGCTTTCTGACAGAATGTTAAAAAAAAAAATACAGTCCTACTTAGGCTATTTGTCCATGACAAAAATATCGTTGAAAATATAGCAGATCCTTAACGGATGAACAAAATAGGCTTCGGATGTGGGCTAACTGCAGTCGAGTTATTAGTGAAAAATAATTTACTCACACTTATATTTTCCACTGCAGATATCCATCACGAAAAAGTTCCATTGCTCATGGTTATTATTGTTTGAGCAGAGTTCACAGCCTTTTTCTGAATTTCACACCCGTTGTGGAATCAATGAGCGTTGGATGGAAAAAGATCCAATCCCAGTCGATGTTGTGCCCGCAATTCGCAGCCTGATTCACTCGGTAGAAGCAGGCGAATTCCGCCGTTTGATCTCCATGTCAGCTACATCTTTAGAGCTGCTTGGGTTCATATATGTCGTCAAAACGGTTCTCAGCCAATAACGTTCAAGAGGAGGAGGGACATGAACTGCATCGTTAGGGTGTTTACGCTCTTAAATTGCTCAAACTCTTGCAAAGATAGCATACTCAGGCATACAAAATGTAGAAAATTATGAAATACATAAAAGTGGTTGGTAAATACTGCCATGCCATGTTTATATTAGCTATATATTTATTTTTTATATAGGCCAATGTATGTGCCAAAGCTAACATTGACATTTCGGCCTATTTTTTTTTTACACATTACACATTTAAATATGTTGCAGTCCTATTTGTGTGTGTGTGTGGCACAATACCTTCAGTGGTATTTTGAACATTTTTAATTTAAAACTTTAATGTAGTAATAAAATGGGAGAAATAAAAATGCGCTTTTTGAGCAAGTAGTTATTAAACTTACAAATAGCCTAGAGGAACCAAATAGATAGATCGTAATTAAAATTAAAAAAAAAAAAGAAAAAAAAAAACCTGGTTAAGAGCAGAACTTGTGTTGGGGGGTTTTATCACTGCCTCTTGAAAAAAGGAAGGAAAAGCAAAGTGCAGAGAAACAGATTTGCCATTTTAGCGGACGTTAAAACTTATAGGCTATTATTCATTCTCTCATAGCCACTGTGTAGCTACTATGCATCTTTAGAGCTAATTATTTGTACTTTAGGTCGTCTATAAATTTAAATTTTCAACAATAGCCTATCGCTTTTTGACAGGTATTTTTGGGGATAACAATACAAACGGATTCATGAGCAGAGCGTATTTTTTTTTAATATAGCCTAAGGCCATATGCTGAAATATATCAAAATACTTCCAACATAAAACTAAATATTTAATCTATATAGGCTTCAGTTTTCATTTAGAAGTTGATTGAATGTCATACCTTTCCGTATTAATTTACTGTGTTGCATGAAAATGTTAAATGAACAAATAAAAGCACAAGATATACATACAAGACACCATGATGATGATGATGATAATAATAATAATAATAATAATAATAATGTAAAATGCATAAAATAATATTGGTAAAGCATTTCCTCTTTTTGACTACAATTTCTGACAAAAATAATCACGCCATCGTCATTTTAATAAAAATTGTTTAAGGATTGTCTTTGATAAATCAAGAGGTCCATCAACACGGTTTCATCAAGTCCAACTAGGGCGTATTTGGAATATATATATATATATATATATATATATATATATATATATATATATATATATATATATATATATATATATATATATATATATATATATATATATATATATATATATATATATATATATATATATATATATATATATATATATATATATATATTTGTAAAATTAAAATCTAGACATCATCAAGAACAGGCAGTGATTTTGACTGTAATATATGTTTATGTCGTATATTTGTATACGAAACACTTTACAAGAATTATGTTTCCGGGATCTGTTAATCCTCAATTGGTCGTTCATTTTTCACGACATCCATGTTTGAAGACCTATTTTAAATATGGGGAAGAAAAGTGCAGAATTTTTTAACTGAATCCAAAAGACATGGCAATTTTGAACAAGATTGGTTGTAATACCCTTGTACCGTGCAAGTAGCCCGTGTTGACTGCATTTGAGCCATTTCAGGGGACTTGGAATTGAGTCGTTTTATATTGACAGTTCACAGTGTATTCCTCCAGTTGCCAAGTATAACAGCTATGCTAAACAATGTGTGAATATCTATGGGCATAGCTATTCGTGTGTGTGTGTGTGTGTGTGTGTCAGTGTGTGAATGAGAGAGAGAGAGAGAGAGAGAGAGAGAGAGAGAGAGAGAGGGGGAGGTGAGGGGAAAGGCAAGAGGAGAGTGCGAGAAAAGGGGAGTGGAATAAGTGTGTAAGTGTGTGTGTCTGTGTGTGTGTAAAATTTCACAAATTTCACAAAAGAAGGCTCATGATTTATTCGTGTTTAAGTGTTGTTGTGTGGGGTTCAGGCGTAATTCATCTGTCTGAATGGAAGTTCTCGAGTAATTTAAATAGGCCGAGTCTCCAGTTAATGACATATAATCAGCCTGTAGGTCACTTGGTCAGACTCCTGGTACAGACCCCTCCTCCTCCTCCTCTTCCTCCTCCCGATCTCCTTTCAAACTGAATTTTTTAAAAATAAATAAAGTTGTGCAGAACCAAATATGTGCGCATGAGAGAAGTGGTTAATAATCGTAAAATTAATCAAAACTTATAGACTCAAGCCTGTATGATCCCAATCGATGCGTGCTAAGCCAGGACTAAGGTAAAGTATTAATCTGGAAAAAAATAAAACAATTGCCTATAGGCTATAAAGCAAATGACAATAAAGGCCTGGCTGCAGTGGTTTTTTCACTGTAATATATAAATAATAAAATAAATAAAATAATTACAATTTAGAAATGTCATCATGAAGAAGAAATTCTTAAAACCGAAGTGTCGTTTTAAACGTCTCCTTTTGCAAGCGTCCGCGTTTTTGATGGATATGTATCATATACCATATATATTTGATGATTATGTCCCAACTCTGCCTTCAGGTTTCCTGTTAATGTCTGGAAGTTCATTGTTGTTGTTTCGCGATTAACCAGAACTGTCATGCTATCCGTAGACAGTCTGTGAATATAAGGTTTGTTAAATTAACATTTACTTTATTCACATAGCCTACCTCATCCTGAAATGAGTTGAAGCCGAATGTCCCATCCCCCAGTCATCAGTCCAGTGACCGGTGTGCTCCTTCTTTCCTCTGGAGGTCTCATTAAGAGAGTCGTGTGCTATTTTCAACATTTCCTCAATCCAGTGACTTTAAATAAAGCCGCTCAGTCACACCGGCGGAAAATCCACACAAATCACGTTAACCAACTTTTCTGCCAGACGTTTGTTCTCTTTGTCGTTGTAGTTGTGATAATTGACTGTCTCGGAAAACCGACATGTTTTCCCACCTTGCCTCTCCACTAATATGCCGCCAGGTAAGCCGTAACAAGCGACCCAGCTTAATTTATATCAGTATTAAGCCCATCTGATATGTCAACTGATATGGAACAGGCAAACGGCCAGATTTAGGGGACATTTACGAGATTTTAATACAATTCATCTGCCCTCGCAAATCACGGTCATTATAAACAGGTTATTCCAAACATATTAAGGTGACAAAATATTTTCTTTC
Source organism: Cyprinella venusta (assembly GCA_038021265.1). Lineage (NCBI taxonomy): Eukaryota > Metazoa > Chordata > Actinopteri > Cypriniformes > Leuciscidae > Cyprinella > Cyprinella venusta. The sequence goes on along the minus strand of CM075866.1, from coordinate 13,133,805 downwards.
TTTCTTTCTTTCTTTCTTTCTTTCTTTCTTTCTTTCTTTCTTTCTTTCTTTCTTTCTTTCTTTCTTTCTTTCTTTCTTTCTTTCTTTCTTTCTTTCTGGGGGAAATAATTAAAATAGGCTATATATGGCATGATTTAATCAGGCTTATTATTACCCTTATTATTAATTGATCATAACGGAGGATGGTGATAATCGCATGTGGGGACGAGTTTTTGTTATTGTATTCATGTATTAAGTTGTATTTTTTTTTATGAAAGTGTAAGTTAGTTAATCATCCATAGGTTTTTTGTTTTGATAAAAACAATATTTTTTATGCGAACAGGTATTCACTGACTTATGTTATCCGTAATTATTAGTCAAATAATCGGTAATGATTAATGCAACGTTGCATTTAGCTACAAATGACACAATAAAAATATTTTAATTGTTTTTATTTATTTATTTATTTATTTACCAGTGATATAAAAGAGAGAACGATTGGGAAGTTTCTGTGTTTTGCATGGTTTTCTTTAAGAGAAAAAAAAAACATTAAATGCTATTTTTAGTACTTGCAATTGTAAATCTGCCATCAGAAAAAAAACTGCTATCAGAAATATTAATTTTACAATTTAATTAATTTTATTGGTATTTAAAAAAAAATAAACAACACCATTTAAAAGCGATTTATATTCAGGTGTTAAGCAATGATCACACCAATATTTATTTATTTATTTATTTATTTATTTATTTATTTATTTGTTTTGCTGAAATAAATCTATTTAGTGGATATTACTTTAATGGAAATTTTAATGTAAATATATTTATGAATAAATATAATATTTAATGAAATATTATGGAATATTTGTTGTTATTTGGTAGGCTACTCATCTAGGGAAAGCAGGTACAACTGGAAGGTAATAGTTCAGGTACACACACTTGCTGAATGGTTATCATAACACCAGATATAACACAGCAGTGTTTATTGCAGTATAAATGTTGATATTTCCAAATCACGAATTCTGTGTTCAGATAGGCTACATCTCCATGGATGCTTAAATGAATCACTTTCGTCAGCAAGCTCCTGTGAATTTTTTGCAATCATTTTTCAAACATTCTCTCTCCTGTCACTCTTTTCCTTCTCTCCAAGTCCAACCCATTAATAATTCATATCTATACTAATCATCACTCAGAATCCCATGTCTTATAACACCTGTTCACCCCCTGACACATAATATCTCATCCTTCAGACTGAATAATACACTCTGGAGCTCCCAGAATGCAAATGATTATGAAGCAATTTGCAGATAGCCTGGTTTTACTGGTTTCCAATGATGGTTGACTCTCTGTCTGATCAGAACCAACACCATTATCTCCATCCATCTCAAAGTTATCTTCATTCTTTCCGTATGTTTTTACAGACTTCCCCACACTGACCGCAGAATTTTTTCTCCCCTCCTCTTCATCGTTTCATCACCACCCACTTCTGTTTTCATCCCCCCTTTCTTCTTGAACTGTTTTTGATGGTTCAAAGTCTCCTCACCTCTCCTTCACCAACACTCAGTTCCTTTCACCACACACACACACACACACACACAGAGAGAGAGAGAGAGAGAGAGAGAGAGAGAGAGAGAGAGAGAATTGCAGGGTCAGCACTTGCATTGTTTCTTGCCTATACAGAGTTACTCTCTGATTACGTAAAGGAGAAATGTGTGAGAAAAAGGGCCGATCTGAATAGAAGGTTAATCTCCATGTGCCTCTTGATCAGGCTGCTGTCCGTTTCATACCATTGAGATCAACGTTGAAGCCCTACAGACAGTAATACGAGCAGCACACCTGACACATGTGGGAAAAACAGGCCTCAGAGCCAAAGCATCAGACAAGCCCCAGTGTAACACATACAACTCATCCGTTCACACACACCAGACTGAAGTTCATACTGTATTCGCTCGCCATGCAGCCATTTCCTCCTGATGTCCATTTGCAACCACATTAATTGCTATCACCAATCAATCTCTTCTCAAATAAAATGAGAGAGAAAAATCATTACACTAATGAGGACAGCTTGTTTTCAGTCAAACTCACTTTTCCAATCATCCTCATCATCATCAGTCTGCCCTCGAGGGTTTCTGCTGTATGTTTCTCTAATGCGGCTACAACTTCTAAAGCAATTTCACCCCCCAGAGTCTCTGCTTTTACAGACAGGCTTATTTTTTTCAGAGCTCAGAGTAATTTCAGAGACAAATGAGATTCATAATTCACATTCTTTGGCCCTAACACAATACTACTAACCAGTTTATACAATACATCCCAAATCCAATAAAAAAACAGAGAATCTGGGCTTTAATCAGAGCCATATGTGCACATGCTTGCGGTGCACATCGAATGCACAACAACATGACATCTCATGCCATTTGGTAGGTAGACAACGGAATATGCTGTAAATTACCTCTTCCTCAGCTTATGTCACAGTTTCTGAGACAATACGTTTTTTTCTTCCTGAAGTGGTTGTGGCATTGCTCCTCCATTAAAATTGAAAAGGATAGTTCACCCCCAAAAATGAAAGATTTGTCTAATCCTGTATGACTTTCTATCTTGTGTGGAACACAAAATAATTTTTTTTTTCTTTTTTTTTTTTTTTTTTTTGAAAAATGTCATGACATCCTTTTCATTTTTGGGTGAACTGTCCCTTTAACTAGGCAACATTTTTTTTTTTTTAAGAGTAAAGCTCTGCAACACATTCTCATCCCAAGATGTCACATACTGACGTCTTGGGACGTCTTTTGACCATACGTCAACATCCGCCTTTTTAGGGTACCCTTAAACGTCGGTAAGATGACGATCCCGGGCCGTCATACAACTGACGCTTTACCTTTACGTCGGTTAGGTGACGGGGTAGGTTTAGGTCTGGGGTAGGGTCAGGATCCGATAACGTCATCTAGCCGACGTTTAAGGGTACCCTAAAAAGGCGGATGTTGACGTATGGTCAAAAGATCTTCAAAATCAACACTAGGGAATCTCCTTTCTCAGTTCCCCATAATTGTCTAGCTGTTAAATAGCTTTGGTTTATCATGTCCCTCAATCAATCACACACTTGTGGATTACTCTGCTCTGCATCACATCCTCCTGAACTCTGAGCCACACATGTCTGAAAGCCCTGCTTATCCAATCATGCCACATGGATGAGAGGAACTGTTTGATGATCTGCTCATTTCTGTAGTGTTACTACAGCTGGTGTATTCCATGTAGAAGACTATGGACTGCTGCACGTCTGATTATTATCAAAACATTCAGAAAGGAATTGTGAGGCCATGAATCACTTTATCTAATGCAGCTGTTTAAAATCTTTCAAAATGTGACACCATGTTTGTGGAGCCAAGTTGTTGTAATTTTTTATTTAATCATCATGTTTGAATGCCAATAGACCAGCACCCTCTTTATGGTTAGATGATGGATGGGAATTGCCAAGCAAAAGCGTGGCCTTTTCCCAATTGACTTCATCTTTTTGCAATGGGTGTGATGTGCCAAGCAAAACTGGGCTTTTACCTTGCTTGTCATTGGCTGTTCCCTTAACAGGTGCTAACGTGGCTTGCTGTGTGTTGGCTGCTAAGCCCGCGGGTCTGCTTTTGTTTTCCTAATGGCTTGGATTTGTCTATGTGTGACTTTGCACTAGGATTTTCATAAAGTCTTGAGTCCTATTTGGCAATGCTTGTGTTTGCGAAGGTAAACGTTTTGAATGGAATATATTACAGTTAGTCTTCTGTAATTAGGGTCATCGCTAAGCAATTGTTTTTCTTTTGAATGAGTGTGGAAAACACTTGTTGCTCTTTTAGTGCAGTGGGAAAGTCTTCCTATTGCGGTCTTCTCAGATTGTTCTTGTTCCAGATCTTTTCTCCCCATTTCCTCCTCCTGTTTTCACGGTCGAATAAAAACAGACAGGATATAGTCTGTTATTACACGTTCACAGCTCATTAATAGCTCATTAATAGACATGTTTTTAATGCAAGACAACAGCAACTCAATTTCAGTGTTTATTTGACTAAACAATGGAAGTGTGTCAGTGCTTGTATTTTACTTCCCTCTGAGTGGAGCCATTAGGCTTTGTGAGACTTCTATGCTGGGTCATCATATCAAACCCTAGTGGACAGACACCAGGCACACCAAACATCCAGTCCATCATTAATGTGGTGAGGGTAGACTGTCACAGCAGCTATGATAGAGAGCTTTTCTTGACTCTGCAATATTTCACCTTAGTCCATCCATGCCTCCACCAATAATAAAGTGTGTCTAGGTTTACACGACATGGTCTTTATTCACCAGAGAAAGTGGGTGTGTCTTTCAATGTGAATGTGTAGAAAAGAGAGACAAAGAGGGCTGCCAGAGAATTCCAAAAAGATAAATACCCAGATATGAGTCAAATCCCAGGCATCCAGTGACATCTTTACCAGACTGTTTGGGCATTACTTGCCCTGCGTTTGTGGTCCAAGCCGATTTATAGTAGTGCCGCTCACGTTAAAACCGACATATATCATGGCGGGGCTCTCTTGGCGGCCATTATCCCCCCCAACAATGTAATCCATGCACACAAAGTGTGCCTAGCGTTAATTTATGGCATACTGATGGATTTACACCACTTGCCCCATTAGTGTGTACATTACCTTGGGCATGTTATGTAATGGTGTTAGGGAGATTTGGAGAATTGATAACAAGTAATAAATTTGAGCTCTTCTGCAGTGAGAATGAAAAGTCTGGGTTCAGACCGGTCAGAGGTGTTTAGGTGTTGGTGCTGGAAGTAAGTAGAGAGGCATTGTGTTGAAAGTACTTAAACTAAAAATCATCAAATCATCATTGCAGTACTTGTCATAATTTTAATCTCAAATGGGCCCTCTTTTTCTTTAATAAAAGCAAAAATTGGGGTTAGCGTGAAACGTTTACAATGGGCCAAATGTAAATTTATATCTAATTTTACAACTTCATCGCCATGACATTGCGACACCTAAAACCTTAAAACGTCTGTTAAAATTATGTTTTATTTTGTAATACAGCTCAATTAACACTAGAACGGTCATTTTGACCGTTTATGAGTATTATGTGCAATAACTTTGCTGCGAAAAAAAAACAAAAAACAACAACAACAAAAAAAAAACAAAACAAATACAAACCTACTGGTACCTGATATTTCCTAAAAGTGTCTGTATTTTCATTTTAAAGTGTTAGTGTTTGTTTTTCATTGAAATTACACATAAGGCAAAAAACAAACAAACAAAAAAAACCATGAACTTAATCAAACAAATGTTGATTAAGCTTAAAGGGATAACTTAGTTCACCCAAAAATGAAAATTCTGTCAGTATTTACTCACCCTCATGTTGTTCCAACCCCATAAAACCTTCGTTCATCTTCGGAACACAAATTAATATATGTTTGATGAAATCTGTAAGCTCACTCCTCCATACTAGTCCATAGGCTTCTTGAGGGATTGAAACTTGACGGCCTTGAAATTTATTAGACATTGTTTAAATAGTCCAAGTGACTACAGTGGGTCAATCTTAAGTTTATCAAATGAAATAACGACTTTATCTCAACTCATTTCCTTCTCTCTGGGCAATCTGTTGTTGTAAGTCACACGCATCACGCACATGACCAGCGTTGGTCAATAGTAAGCCTACGTGCGATGTTTGACCCAAAGAGAACGAAATTAATAGTTGAAATGAAGTCATTATTTATGTTTGTTTTTGCACACAAAAAGTATTCTCGTCGCTAGATAAAGTTAAGATTGAGCCACTGTAGTCACTTGGACTATTATATATAGACTATTGGACTAGTATGGAGGAGTGAGACAAAATATCTTTTTGATATTTGCTCTGATGATGTTGCTCTGATATGTGCTCTGATGATGAACAAAGGTCTTACGGGGTTGGAACAACATGAGGGTGCGTAAATACTGACAGATCTTTTGGGTGAAGTATTCCTTTAATTTCTATTGAACCCAGAACATTCCTCTAATTACCGTTGGATGAAAAATAGCCTCCTCCTTGTTCTTCACCTTTGTAAAGCGACAACATACAAAGCAAGAGATGATGTTCAATTAGCAAAACAATTGTGAAAACTGACTTGATTTCTTATTCACCAACTTTAATTACAAAGAATTACCAAATTTAGATGGTACAACACAGTTACATTAGGCATTATTTTGTATCACATTATTTTGTATCACACCATTGTGAAAATTCTCTATGACGTCATTTCCTGCACTTTAGTGAGCCCTAATGACTGAAAAAGGAAAGAAAGGACAGAAGAGATGCATGAAATCCCATTCATTGAATTCTAGGCGTATAAGCAAATAAACATTAAAACAATACTAAAAATGTACAAAGTAGAAGTGCCAACATTAACACTTCTCTGTTGAACCACAGCCATATATTTCACAGCAAAATTTAATGTGAATTAAGATGTCCTGTCCATTTAAAGAGTAATAGCGGCCATTTCTATATTTGACCAGGGAGTTTAGGTCTTTAGGTTGATGTCCATGATACCTAGTTTCTCATATGCATGATGAATTGCCTTCATTTATTTGTGTACACCTGGCAGTTTTACTGTTTCTTTGATAGATTTGCCACGATTGGCATATTTGTGATGCCAAGCAGACCCAAATTACACGTACCCATTGATTCTAATTAGCCAAAACTGTCATAAACACAACGGTAAGAGTGAGCGCCTTGGAAAGTTCAGTAATGGGGCTCATGGCAAACGTCCAGGTTGCCCAAACCGGTAAGTTTTAAATGAGAACCTGAAACACCCAGCTTAAGGATACTGTTGATAAAACAGTGCGTTTTGAAGGTATGACATGAACCTTAGAGCTGATTTGGCAGAGATAATCTAAAAAAAAGTGATAAATGAAGCCGGGGGAAACTCTTTGGCACTGCGTCAATGGTACAAATAGTAAAATGTCTTTGAAACTCTGTTAACCAGTGGATGGCATTGGCTTCTGCAGTGAGGAGCGGTGAATAATTCTTATTCTTGTAAAGGGAGTGTTTTAATTTGTGAAGATGAACAAGATAAATAATGTATGATGCAGTCCTACGCATTTTAAAGAACACAAATCTGACTCCAATGATTTACAGCCACGGCCATAACTTTAACCAATGTGCTAAAATCTTTTGCGGTGAGGAAGTGTACATATTTATGTCGACATCTCCCCAAAGATATGGTGACAGAAAATAATCCGTTCCGGTATTAGGAGACATATTTTATCAGGATATAGAACTCAACCGAAGGTCATGTGCTGCTAAAATATGTTTTAACAGGAACACATACATCAGTGCAGTGGAGCAACACCCAGGAAAGTGTTTTTGGGCATGCTGGACATTCTTTCTCAGGGCTTTCTCGCTCTCTTTTTTTGCGAGGGTCTTAAAAGCAACACTTTTAGGAGTGTGAGCATATCACGGTGTGAACTCTTGCTTGTCAGAAAAAAGTAGGGAGAGGATACAGATAACCGCTGGGATTGAAGAGGAGTAACTGTGGGAATTATGACCAGCTCACATGGTGTTTGCATCAACCACACTGACACCATGTTGCCTAAGTTGGAGATGCCAGACCCCTGCGATCACACATGTGCTTTTGTAATATTTAGAAGGTGGTTGCATTAACGGGATATTCACCCAAAAATTTAAATTAGCCCGTGATTTACTCACCTTTAAGTCATATCTTTCAGAATAATGCAATCATACAAAATAACTTGCTTCTGGCCAAATGAAAATACGGATTCAACTGAAGTCTAAGAACAACTTATTCGAGTACTGCTGAAATTTACATTACGCCATGACACACTACTTACTTCTGACGTCACAAGTTGTGTAAGTTGCGCTTTAGGTGTAAGTGGAATCAGTATGTTTGTTTAGCTGGAAGCTACACTGTAAAAAATAATCATGGGTCTTGTAATTTTCATAAAAAAAATGAAGGTGATAATGAAAAATATTGTGTATATTTTATTAAGAAAATTGTGGTTCAGTGTTGTATAGAAAATATTGAGAATATTTCACAAATAAAACCAAGAGATACATTTTTTTTAATTAAACATACACAATTCTGAGGCTTGAATTGAGGAACTGATTAAGCTGATAAAATTACGTAAAAAGGGCTACTAATTTATTTTAAGAGAATTAGCTCAATTATGGTTTTATTTAGAGACACCATAGTTCCCAGCATACTTTGCACATGGCTTGTGGAGAGGAAAAATTGAAATTAAGTGTTATTTTGTGTGTTTTTGAGTAAAGGGAAACATCTGTTAATGTTTAATCTTCGGTTATGTTTGACATTTGAAAGAGTTTATATTATGTAGAAGTTTTGATCGTTACCATTATGCAGAAGTGTAGGGCTTAGCATAAGTTTGTGAATATTGAGCAAAGACATTGATATATTACAAAAAACAGTGAGGTTTGAAGTTTGGTTATGAGTGAAGTTTGGTTATGTACTAGCATAGTCTTTTAATAATGCAATTTAACTCAACATCAAATATAAACAGGTTATATCCATTAACTCCCTGTCACACACGTATGAGTGTCAACTTAAAATAAAAAAAGCATATTTCTCTAAAAATATTAAATTCTTGTATCATTGACTTAATAATTAAGGGGATTTTACATGATTTATTCAGGTAGATTCCATGAAATAAATCAAGCCTTAATTACTCAAAGAAATTGTAAGGCTACCATAATTCTTTTAATATTATTATTATTATTAAATAGCACTAACATTGTTCGCAGTGTAGTTATTTTACTTTATAAAGTTTTAGTTATGGATATTTTCCTTACACAAACACATCACTTTGCTTCAGGAGCCCTTTATTAACCGCCCAGGCCCGTGTGGAGCTCTTTTATGGACTTCAAAATAGAAACGGCCATTTACTGCCATTATAAAGCTTGAAAGAGCCAGGACATGTTTTGCTATAACTTTGATTAGTTTGAAAGAAGAATGGCATATACACCTAGGATAACTTGAGGATGAGTAAATCATGGGCTTTTCATGGGACAGAATTTTTTTGTATTTCAATGTTTCATACCCACAGTTACACGGCCAGTTTTGTAGTTGCTCACATCTTTGTAAAAGCAAGGTCACATGGCTCTTTTTGAGATCATAATCTGTCATTGTGAATTATTTGAAATGGTTGCACTCATGATTTTTAAAATGCGTTTGATGTTTTGGTTTTATGAATCCCACTTATCTTTCAGACCACTTCAATGTCCCACATCCAAACTTTTTTCTGTGTTTACATCTGAATCCCTTTTTCCAGGATTTGGTCCAACTACATGTACAAGGGACTGCTTGCTCAAAGCCGAAAAGGGGAAAGATATATTTTTTTGTTTTGCCACAAATCATAAAAGTTTGAGAAGGCTCAGGATGTGGAACTGTAAAGACAAGCAGACTCTGATTATTTTAGTGTTGTCACCACAATGAAGGAATGTGCTGCTGAACTCTTAACATAACAATAAATGTATCATAAATAATGTTTTAACGGGTTAGTAGAATGTAAAATCCTTCTTATTCTGGAAAGAAATAAAAGAGCTTTCATAGATCAAAATCAAAATAAATACATTTTATTTATAACTGATGAATGCATCATTGAACATCATTGAACTTTTCTACTACTACTTTGAAAGTGAAGCCACAGAAACCTATAAAGCTAGCCATAGACACAGTGAGTAGTGACCTTTCCCTTGTCAGTGGTGTAAAATATGTAGTTGGATTGTTTCATGTTACTTAGTTCTTCTCCCTCGCTGTGTTATGGCTTTGCTATGTGGGGATAAATGTGCTGGTTAGGTTTGTAAGACATCTGATTAGTACTCTTGTTATTGACCGTAATATGTTACAGGAATCACCAACCTGTCGATCGATTTCGAGTTCTCAAAATCAGAAAAAAAGCCTATTGTGTGTAGTAAATGGTGTCTAGGGGATGCAGAGTCACGCGTTCGCGGCAAAACTGACATGATTGTAAGAGAGCGCACACGCACGCCTCTGCATCCCCTAGACACCCTTTGGGCTCATGCGGACGCGTCGAGTTTAAACAAGGCTTACACTTTAACCAGTTCAGCCACAGTATAGTTCATATTAGCCAGCAAAACTTTTACTACCCTGTTACAAAAAAAATATAGCTACATAGTTATCATGTGATTGTTCTCCCTCGCTGTATTATGGGTTAGCTATGTGGGGATAAATGTCCTGGTTACGTTTGTGAGACAATCAGCTGATTACTGTTATTATATTATATATTAAGATCCTTGATCCTCACCTGACTATGTCTTTGTAAACTTTAACCATGATGTGGTTTATAATGGACTGTGATACAAAATCAGAGGCAATTTTACAAACTCTTGGCTTACTCTGGCTATTCTCTGCTGTCTCAGACCATGATATGTTTGTCCCGTTTTAGCTAACGTCTTCGAAAGGGAGGGGTGGGCTGAGCCCTCAGTGCAACTCCCAACTGAACTGCTAGATGTCACTAAAAAATACATACTGCACCTTTAGTAACAAATTATTTGAACATGACCAAAAGATGCATGATGCAACTGTAAATATCCACAGTCCACAATGCTCACAAAGTATGTAAATTATAGGTGTTTAAGTTAGCTTCACAACCAATTTCACAAGCTTTAATTGTATCTGTTACTATAGCAGACACACTTTAGAGACCTTTATCAACACTCTCAGAAAAAAAAAGGTACGAAAGCTGTCACTGGGGCGGTACCTTTTCAAAAGGTACACTTTGGGTGCATATTGGTACCTTCATTAAGGTACCAATATGCACCCTTTAGGTACAAAAGTGTACCTTTTGAAAAGGTACCGCCCCAGTGACAGCTTTTGTACCTTTTTTTCTGAGAGTGAATGGCACATGTGGTAAACAAGGAACTAGGACTTTGTGTTCCTCAAGCACAATTTTGTTTTATTTCCTTCGTTTATTTCTGGAATTTAAGAGTGTCTTAGATCTAAAGTTCAGGAAAAATAGAAAACATGACTGGCCGTTTAAAAATGTAGTAAAGTTTTATCACAGCATAGACCTCTTCCAGTTAAAACAATGTCTGAAATTTAGTGAAACCAATATCCCATTATTGCACATTGCTGAATATGCAACTAAGAGGTTTTTTTTTTTTTTTTTTTTTTTTTTTTTTTTTAAATTATTATTTCTAGTTTATTGTAGATACTAGAGATAGACATGTTGGTTTTACAGATGCAGATTAATCTGTGTCTGTAGTTGCTTTGCTAAAAGCGACATAGATAATACAATATAATTTGCAAATAGTTATTCAAAAAAAAATGAATTTTTGAAAATGTAATTACAAAACATTTTTAATTTAACCATTTATAGACAGCATTGTTTTACATTGTAACATTTTCAGTCACATTTTTAAATCTTATTTTTGCAATCAGAATTATTATTATTAAAGAAAAACACTATAGACAATTTTTAAAATATATTTTCCCCTTATTATTTGTCAACATTAAGGATTCCAGGGATCTATAATATTATATAAAATTTGTAAAACCATTAATATAGGATTTAGGAAATAACTTCCAACTTTACTTTGAATAACAACCTTTCTGTGGAAAGTTTGTTAGTGTTTTTGATAGTGGTAATAAGCTGAAACTGAGAAATATTTTATCAGGAAATCATGTTTTCTGTATGTAATAATTGTCATAATAATTGCTGTCCTGTTGGAACCACACATATACGAATTCTCCCTTCCCCTCTTTGGCTGTGATCAGATTATTTATTTTGCTGAAAATGCCTCATGATGTTACTAAGGATGTTCGCTGTTCAATTACCAGAGCCTCTCCCACTGAACATGTTTACGTTCACATGGAAGTTCAGGGAAGAATATCTGACAGATAAACCATTGCGATTCATTCTGGCATAGTATGATAGCCGCAGCCAACATGTCTAACTTGTAAACAAGGCGGCCCATCGTTTGAGGATGAAGAGGGAGTACGTCTCCCGCTTTCTTTGTCTCGCTCTCTGAACTTTTCTCCTTTGCCTGGAGGGCTGGAACAAGCCTCTGGATGTAGAGTTCTTTGCGATCCGGGAGATGGATGGTCATGTTTTAATTCACTATAACTGATAAGCTCTTATTTGTTTGGAAGTTTTAAAGGATAGGGAGGAAAACCTGACCTCTCGATCCACAAAACAAGTTTGGAGTACTTGAAATGACTGGTTCCATGTAAAGGATCCACATATAGGGACATCAAAGATGGTAAATAATATGATTTGGTTTATGTGATGCTACACGCTGGTGTATAATTCAGCTTTCGCTAGTGAGTCTCCTTTATTTGGCTGCCCAAAAATGAAATGAAGCGTTTTGCAATTCTGATCCAGGCAGGATGTATTGCTCATCTGCAGCAAGAGCAAGAAAAGAGCACTTTCCAAATGCTGCTTGGCGCCCCTTGATTTATTAAAACTTCTGTTCTTAGAACACAGTCCAGTATGAACCAAGAGGCCCATATAGATACATAGAATGTGCTGGTTATATACAGCAGTGATTCATGTCATGGTATAAGCGGTACTCTAGGTGAATGTTTGTCAACCTCATTGGGTGAATGGCGAAATATGGTAAGGAAGGATTCAAGCCCCCAAAATCAAAGACTTATTCAAGAAACAGGCCTACTGCCACCACAGCATCTCTCTTTGTCTGGCGCCGGTCAAACTCTGCGAGTGCAGGGCTCCCATGATGTTTAAGTGTTGTTGTTCACCCAGGCCGAGTGGCAGTCGTGTTCATCTTGCTCGAGCAGTTTTATGATGACTTTATTTCTAATGACTTATTTGGTGGGGGTTTATAGAGAAGTGGTCGGCAGAGAGAGGAAATGAATTAGACTCTGCACAGATGGCTTTTAAGGCAAAAGACTGCATGACAAATGTTCCCTGCCCTCCAGACCCTGAGCCTCAGTATAACAAATTGAAAGCGACTATGAAAAAACAGTAACAGGACACTGACTTCACAGTGCCATTGTATCTCGCGACTCACTACACAACATAAAAATATATAGTAAAAACAGGAGCCTTTAATCTTTTAATATCCCAGCCCCCCACCCCCTACCGACTTTTTGCAGTTGTGTGTATGTAGGCTCTATGTGTCAAGTCTAGCTCATGCTGAGGGAAATAGTGAGCAAGCTCAGGAAGACGTAGCTATGGTGCTTTTGACCCATGTTTCGTCCAGAATGAGTACATATATTCAATGATAGGGTTTCATGTGATGTGGATGTGATCATTGAGTGCTTGGAGATATAATTCATGAGTTTCTGTGGAGCTTCCACTTGGAGGAGAGATTTTAGCCTGGAGCTGTGTCTGCCACTTGCACCTTCTGAAATTGGAAACTGGCTGGTTCTCGTTTAGAATAATGATTGAGTCCTCAAACTTTCAAGGTTTGGCAATGAAAAAAGATCTCAAGATTCTTGAGTTTTAGGAAAAGATTACTAGATGCCAAATGTGATTTCGTTTGAACGTGAGAACATTTTTGTTGATCCTGGAAGAACATTCCAATCAACCAATCAGATTTCAGGGATAATATTACAGTTTATGTCAAGTTTAGGCTTACAGCCAGTTTCTTCTAGATCCAACATGACATCATGACTTTCAAGTCAAGTGGTGTGCTATCTATATGCATTTTGAGCCATCCGCGTGTATTCGCATGTATGTGTGTATGTCTGCGTCGTTAAATGTCCGAGTGATTCCGCGTGTATGTACATGGCTACACGCCATTAAATGGCCAAGCGAAACAAAGCAAAATGTAGATCTACATCTGGGGAGCGATATGTTTTTTCCTAGGATGGAAGGGGAGGTTTAGGGACGGGGTTGGGGTAGGTCATATATTTATATATACAGTAATGTAACGTTAAGTCAACGGCGTTCATATACACGCTGAAAAGCGATTATGCGTGTTGATAGCATGCCAAAAATGGAAATATGAATTGGCGTGTCATACATATGCCATTTCATGAGATCAGTCTGCTAGATCGGTGTTATTCACCTATCATTACTCTCTGATTTTAGGGATATGTTATGGGTAGGGATAGGTTTAGGAGTCTTAACAGGTCTTACTTGGCAAACCATCCACTACAAGGTGCAGTGACCATTTGCATGCACTTAAAAAGTTCCATTTTAGTTTTCTTTTAAAAAGCAAGTGTGTCCAATTCTGCTGCTTTAGGGTCAAGTTCCTGCACAGTTTAGCTCCAACCTGCACCAACACACTTGCCAGTAAGTTTCTAAAAATCCTGAAGACCTTGATTAATATAGTGACCTTACAGGAGCAGGATTTTGACACCCTGTTTTAATGTGTCACGCATTCAGTTTATTCCAACTGAAATCATACAAATATTGTAGTCCAATATGAAGTCAGTTTAACAGTTATAACTGCACATGTAAAACATACTTATTTACTGACAATTCTGGAACTGTCCTTGCCTATGTGTGCGGTCAAAACTCACAGGGCATTTCACAGAAACATCCAAACATAGCAGTTTGGTCCATGATTCAGAAGTTTCTTAAGGAATGTTCTTCAGCTCTGATGTTGAGGTTCATCTCCCTCCTGCTGGTCTCTGGTGGTGGTCCCAACAGGGTTGAGAGAGTGCTGGATCTGTTCGGGACTTTAATGCTCCACTGCCCAGGAAGAGTCTCTGATAATGGCTCTTGATCTGTGAGGCTGTCTCTGCCTTGTTATCTGGATGAGAGGCCGACTGGAGGCCGTAGACTTATCCTAACGACCCAGTCACTCCGGAGGGGCCACCCCCTCGCCTACTCTTTCCCCCTCTCTTTGTGGACTCTTTCAAACTCAGATTGAGGCTCTTTCCACTTTCCACAATTCACCCTAACCAAGCAAATGATGCCATTATTTCCTTAAAAGCTTGTTGTTCTTTCTTTAATCTTGTTGTTTTCTGACTTATAGAAACCACCAATCTTTGGCTTCTGTGGTCATTTTAGTATGCTGGTCTCCATTTGAAAGGGAAGGAAGAAGCCGGTCAAAGACACGCCATATCTTTGCTCTGGACCAGATTTGACGGCTATTATTATTGTATCACTGGGTTATCCTCCGGTGCTCAGCAGGGCTTCGTTGGGGTCTCTAACACCTGCTGGGTCTGTTAGCAGAGTCCTGTTGTTCTGCCACATGCCAGGAAAGCACCGTAAACCCATAAACATACTTTCAAAGGCATTCAAAGGCCCATGACACACAGGCTCAACCTCAAAAAGAGGACAATGATAGACGAGAAGAGCACAGAGAGGGATTGAGGAGGGGGAGGCAGGGTTGAAGTATTCATTTTGACACGTTGTGATGTGTTAAATAGGCTCCAGTGCTCCTGCTAACTGCTGCACAAACACAAGGTGTAATTTTTAACACAGATGCTGTCAAATTAGGCACTTTGTCCACATTAGCACTTAGGCTAGGTAGCATTGATTAGGCAATGCTGATTGAGACCTGTCTAAAGCATCAGCGATCCCGTAACATACATCAGTCTGATCACAAGTGGACAAAAAGGTGTAAACAGAATCAAAAACAAATTGTGATCTGACCACTATACACATGTAAATTGCATTTGTAGTGTAAACACTAAAGCTCCCTGAATATCTTTCTCGCCTGTCAGTCATCCATTGCAGGTTTTAAACCAAAAATAACCTGCAGATTAAAATATTTGTAAACCCTTATTTCACTGAATATTACAATGCCGTATACAGTGACACAAATGATTTGCTTTAGATTAACATGTTTTGCTTGATGCTTGATAAAATAAAAGTGGTCACAGGAAGTGCATTCGTCAAATGCTATTATGTGCAAAATGCAGTCTGTCTCTAAGTTTTATTTTTTTTTTATGTAATTATTTTTAACAATAGGCTGTTTTTGACACCCTGTTTTTGATATTCAGGATTATCCTGAACACTAAAGTTATATTATTGAGATATTATATTATTAAGATATATATATATATATATATATATATATATATATATATATATATATATATATATATTGCTGTTCAAGTTTCAACAGTAAAGCATGAACTCACATGTGTAGTTGGACACATGTACTCTATAACGCACAGTGGCGCATTTCAGCAGGAGTCTAAGGACACTGAAGGCCTTGATTAAATTACCACATCTGACTCGACAGGGTTCCATGTTCGAGCTCGTAGCTCATGCTGTTTTCCAACGAACCACAGGTTTTACTATAATTGTTAGTCTTTTTGTTGATGTGTTCTTTGTTAACTGGTAATATATATATATATATATATATATATATATATATATATATATATATATATATATATATATAAGTTTTGTTGGCTAATTAATTTACCTTATTTGGGTTTAATTTACCTTAAAGGGAGCACTGGAGAAACTGAATTAGAGAGAAACTATAATCAAAAGAGACACTTTGTTTTGTCTGCTGGTTTTGTTGAGTGCTCTGATAGGAACCCATAAAATCGCTCTTGACACAAACAGATGCTTTACAATTTTATGAGATTGTTCTCATATAATACCACGCTGAACAGGGTTGAAATTCAATAAACATTTTTTTTTAAAACTTGCATGTCATCCATTATTTATCCGTTATTCAAACTATTCTGCATACGATTAATCAGAGGCCTCTTTCTGTCTGAGAAAAAGGAATATGATCAATTCACAAGTAATTAGCAACAAAATATATATGTATATATATATATATATATATATATATATAGCTAGTATAAAAAATATATATTTTTCGAATTCCTGACAGCTAAAAGAATCAGCATAATAAAACTCTCCAGTAATATTAAAATGTGCTACAGCAATTATTTTATTTATTTATTTATTTATTTTTGTGAATTCTTGTGTTTTTAAATTGTTGCGCTCCTCCGCAGATTGTTACACTCTGGCATCCTCTATTAAATTCTAAATTATGATCTATTCTTTATCATTAGGTCTATCAGTGGTAGGCTACAGTCAATTTTGGCACATATAATTTTTTATAGCACAAGAGAGCATAATGTGATTTGTTGTTTAATTCATGCAGAATTCTGCAGAATGCAACATTGCAAATGCATTGTGAATAAAGAATACTTCACTTGCAACTTGATTCATGTTCCACTGAACAAATGGCAAGTCAGCAAAAACACATTAAAGTCGCCATATGAGCTATGTCAGATTCAACAGGGCCACGAGCCAAAAATGTCCAAAGAGTCTTAGGAGAGACGTTGTTATTAATTTAAAAAGCCTAAAGATTATTTATCTAAATGGCTGGCTAAGTATACAGACCATAAATTAATGAATTTATCTAAAAGTAAATTATCAGCAAAGTTATTTTACTACATTTATGATCTAGTTGTATGTTTGCCACTATGGTAAATCTATCATAACTGTGAATGGAGGCTGTATAATAAAGTAATTGTTCAATACTTCGCCGTGTCTAGTACTAAAAGGAATCATACTCCGTTACACTCTCCTTTAAAGTTGATGCTCAGACCTTGGTTCTCACCTTTGACTAGTCTGGAACGTGTGAAGTGTTTCCAGATGTGTACCTTTGCCAACAATCCTAGACCCGGAAGGTTCAATCCTGACATATTGTGAGTGTTAGTCTTTTTTTTTATTTTAGGCACAAAAACAAGTTTTATTACTAAATATGGGAAAAAGACAAATGCTGGTTACAGGAACAATTTTAGTATTTAATTTGCAGTGTTTAAAGGCGTAGTTAACTTTTAAAAAAAACTTTTGCTGATAATTTACTCACCCCCATGTCATCCAAGATGTCCATGTCATTCTTTCTTCAGTTGAAAAGAAATTAAGGTTTTTGATGAAAACATTCCAGGATTTTTCTCCATATAATGGACTTCAATGGGAACCAAAGGGTTCAAGGTCCAAAAGACAGTTTCAATGCAAACTGCAAACTGTTCATAGGGCTTTAAATGACTCCAGACGATGAATAAGGGTCTTATCAAGCGAAACGATCGCTCATTTAAAAAAAAAAAAAATTGTTCAAGTTTTATAAGCTCAAATTGTCGCCTTGATCTGTTAGGGTTAGGGTGTGATGCTCGTTTGTGACTCTCCTATTAGAACTTGTTCATTAAAATGAACAAATCTTTTCCTGAGTCAACTCGTTGATTTCGTTCGTTGAATGAATCAAATGACACGAAAAAAGATTTGTTCATTTTGATAAACGAGTTCGAACAGGAGAGTAACGAACGCACATCACACAACAGAGCAAGGCGACCATTTGAGCTTATAAAACTTAAACTTTGTTATTTATTTTATTTTAATGAGCGATTGTTTCGCTTGATAAGACACTTTTTCATCGTCTGAAATCGTTTAAAGCCCTTTGAACAGTTTGCACTGAAACTGTCTTTTGGACCTTGAACCGATTGGTTCCCATTGAAGTGCATTATATGGAGAAATATCCTGGAATGTTTTCATCAAAAAACTTAATTTCTTTTCGACTGAAAAAAGAATGACATGGACATCTTGGATGACATGGGGATGAGTAAATTATCAGCAATTTTTTTTTTTAAAGTGAACTACTCTTTTAATGTGGATTAACTAGCATCAAACATAATTTAATATAGCTCACTACTTTGTTAGATTGTCATGTATAAGTAATTATCTCTCAGATGATTTCTAGATGTAATCTTCTTGTTAGCATGTCAACAAAGTCCAGTGTATTTTATTAGCTTCTAGTTGTATGACCTTGGTTTCCTGATTGGCATCACACTGAAACTGAAATCTGACAATAAGAAAAGATAAAAGCAAAATTTACAATGTTTAATACAGATTTTCTTTAGTTCAGATAGGTTCATTTTTACCGATTTTAAATCTAGATTAAGCAGATTTTTTTTTTTTTGATGTCTTAAAATTATATTCTCCTATTTCCGAATCCCAATATTGTTCCATGCACATAGGCCTGCGTTATTTTTACGCATTGCTGTGCATCCCTTTGCTTAAATAGTATTTTCAGCGAGAGCGAGGAAGTCTTTCAGCGAGGTGCAAAATCAACAACATTCCTATAAGTTGGCCTGCTTCACATAGTTCAACATCTCACGATAAATCACAGGCAAGACAGTTCAAGTTAAAATGAGGTGAAAGTTTGGGGTAAATAATCCAAGTGAGACACCATCAAACCCTCCCTTTTTAACTCTCTCTTGACTTGGCAGCCGAGGTTTCTGGGCTATAACATAATTAAAATGAAAAGTTTTCACCTTTTCCTCCTTTGACTTCTGGTGATATATTGAAAAGCATTGCTTTGCATTCAAGAGCATCCTTATGGAGTTGGAATAAGAGGGTCCATCAGCAGATTGTTTGAGACAGAACAATACTTTTTTTTTTTTGTATGATAAAGGAAAACTACAGCAAAAATAATTTTGGTACCAGGATATCTTCTCTGAAATACTTTGTCCCTTTGAGGGCCCCCTAAGGGCAAACAGCGTTCTGCTGGTTGATAGTTAGTGTAACACTCATACATAGCCTTTCATAAACACTACACCAATACCTGTCATGCGCGCCCATCATTTTTCCTCTGGCTGCTCCATTGTTTATATTACACAATTCTTACATCTATTCAAACATTTGCTTTTTAATAAACACACATGAATAGGCAGAGACCTGAGAAGAATCATTTATAATTTGTCACCTGATAAATAAGTCCATTCAAGTTTTACTTTCTTTCCCCTTCTTTTCTTTTTTCTCTCTCCGTATTTTATCCTTCGTTTTTAAACTCAAGCGCCCCACGAGGGGCCTGTAAGCTCCAATTCACTGGTCGCATTCAGCCATGCAGCCAGTGAATCAGTGAATGCTGCCATTTGTGGGATTGCACCCAAACCAAAATTAGCTTTAGAAGCAGTTCAACATGAAGTAACTACTTATCTGTGTTTAACATGCATTCAGTTTAATCTATTGGGGGCATAAACATCCTATTGATAAAAAGTGCTCAGCGGACAGATTGCAAAATAATTAAAGGGAGAGTTTGGTACGGAATGTAAACTTTACAAGGGTCTCCATTTCTGTTTATTTTGAAACAGCTGTGAAGAGCCAGCCCGCCTGCCAAGTGTAAGCAGCTGTTTGTCACTTTAATTTTACCAAAGAGCCACTAGAAACAGAAAATCCACTTCAGCTGTCTGCCGCTCTTTCTTTTTCACTCTTGTCTTGCTCCAATGCTTTCTGTCACTCCCTCCACCGACACAATGGTGAGCTGCTTGATACCACTGAATGATGCGTTCTTGTGCATGCCATATGTGACTCTATTCTGAAGGTCATTCTCTGGATTTCTTCTCTGGTTTTAAAGGTCCCGTATTATGCCTCTTTTCACAAGATGTATAATAAGTCTCTGATGTCCCCAGAATATGTATGCGAAGTTTCAGCTCAAAATACCCAGCAGATCTTTTTTTTTTTACTGCATGTTTAAATTTCCATTTTTTGGGGCTCAGAAAAACGTGCTGTTTTAGTGTGTGCCCTTTAAATGCAAATAAGCTGCTGCTGCCGGCACAGGGGGCGGAGCTTCATGAGCTCACGCTGAGTCTCTCAGGACAATGGACTCTATGCACCGCGGTATTTCCGGTGAAGATGTAAGGATGCTCAATGCAATACCGAGAATTTATATTGAATTTTATACTTATATTGTAGTTTAGTAGTTTAATTATGGTTATCATCAGTGTTGGGTAAGTTATTCTAAAAAAAAGTAATTAATTACTAGTTACTAATTACCTCTTCAACAGTGTAATTAGATTACTGTACTAATTACTTTCTCTAAAAGGTATTTAATTACTTTTAATTACTAATTACTTTCAAATCCCATATCAATCTCAACCAGCTGAATAATACAAGGATAGACATGAATCTGTTTTAATTCTTTCAAATAAATGCTATAAAATTGCATGAATTATCCTTAAACTGACCAAGGTGGAGAAGGTTACATTATAAAAACATACTTTTTAGCATCAGACAATACATTTTGATGTGAAACCCACTATTCTTTTATGTCTGATCTCATACATTTCACACTTTTTTCATACATATTTTACAATAATTCATACGAATTTGTACGAGTGCGGTCAATATTTAGACACCTCATAAAATGCATACGAATCACTGTGAGATCGGATTGATCTATACACAGTATTTACCTCAATTAAATCATAAGTAACTGTAATTAAATTACAGATAAATTAAGAGTAATCCCTTACTTTACATTTTGAAGGGAAAAGTAATTAAATTACAGTAACTAATTACTTAGTAATTAGTTACACCCAACACTGGTTATTATAACGTATTTGTCATCTTGTATCTATCCATTATTTATTAATAGTCTGCTGTTTCGGACCAGGTCCGAATGATGATCAAACATATACTGATGAGTTTAATAAAATTTAATGTACATCACACAAAAGATGAAGCGTCAGTTTTACTTCAGAAAATCTAGTTACAAGAAGTGCGTCCTGTGGGCGGAGGTTAGTCAAAAAACTTTTCTACTGACGTCATTAAAGAAGGAAGAGGGATGTAGTCCAAACAACTGTTCGATGGAGGCTTCTGTTAAATAAAATATCTCGCTTGGCCTTGAACTTTGAGCTTTATAATTTTGCAGATACTATTTATACTATCTATACTACACAACAACACTGTAAAAATGAATATGCTTTATCTAATCAATAAAATTGTGGCAACAGATTACAAGCAATATTATTTATTAAATTGAACAAATTAGAATTGAGTAATAGTTAATCAAATCAATATTCTAATTAATTCTAATTTGTACAATTTAATTAATAATATTGCTTGTAATATGTTGCCACAATTTTATTGATTAGATAAAGCATTTATTTTTTTCAGTGAACATTACACACTAAAGTTTGAAACATGGGTTCACGAAGAACGGGACCTTTAAGTTTGAATAATGCTAACAACATCATTACATTACCGAGTGTGCACCCCCAATGGAAGACAAGCTTTTGGCTCAAGGTATCAATAAGAAATGGAAATGGATTGAGGGAGAAGTAGAAAACGACTGAGAAAGAATAAGAGAGAGAGAAAAAAATATGTATATAGGCTATTTCCCCTTCATTCGAATGTATCTGGTGCTGCATGATTCCACAAACTCTTCCTCACTATAATCCCCTAAATTTATTTCCACTTGCAGTTTTCAACTGAAATGGACTGTGCCAGCAGGCTATAAATCTGCTCTGCCAAGACAACACAGAACACCGGGGCTCAAATCTGCTGTAACGAGTTATAACTACAGTAAACTAGATTAATCTTGCGGGTGATACAATCTAATCGTTGAGTGTCAGAGGAAACAACCTGGTCCAAAGGGAAGTCAGTCTATAATCTGCAAAGCTCAACGTGGAACAAAACCGTCCGAGACTGTTTACATACCTGCCCGCTGATTTATTTTTTGTATATGACGAGCGGTCCTGTGACTATCACCCGCACATTTTATTACAGCTCTGGAATGTTCAATCTCTGAGGGAACAAGGTTACCGTTTTATCTATTTGTCTCCAAATATGGCGATCGCTTTCTTTCAACCCCGTCATCCATCATAACCTCGTTCTAATGGCTTTAGGGATGGGTTTTACCAGACAGTGCTGTACAGCTATTAAGGCGACCAAGAGACATTTGGATATAATTGTTTTTAGTGTTCTTACATTTCCTCACAGAGTTAGCAAAGACACTCTACTGGTCAAAAGTGTTGATTTTTTTTTTTTTTTTATCTCTTTTAAAGAAATATCTTATGCTCACCAAGGCTGCATTTATCTAATGAAATATACACTTACAATAGCAATATTATAACATTATTAATTTAAAATATATTTTTTTTCTTTTTAACATATTTTAAAATGTAATTTATTTCTGTGATGGAGAATGACCATCTGTCATTTGGTGCAGATGATACTATACCCTTAACAGCTTGGGGGTAAGTAAACAATAGAGAAAATAAATAAATACATGTATACTGTAGACTTTTATTCAGCGAGGACGCATTAAATTGATCGAAAGTGACAGTAAAAACCTTTATGATGTTACAAAAAACTTTTTCAAATAAATGCTGTACTTTTGAACTTTCATGATTTCCACAAAAAATATAATGCTGTCCACAAACATATTATCCGGAAAAACTATGTTCAATTTCGATAATAATAAGAACAATCAATAATAGGATATTTGAGCACTAATCGGTTAGAATTAAGCAGCAAATCAGCATATTAGAACAATTTCTGGAGGATCATGACACTGAAGACTGGAGTAATGATGCTGAAACTTCAGCTTTGTCATCAGAGGAATAAATTACATTTTAAAATATATTAAAATAGAAAACAGTTATTTTAAATGGTAACAATAAAGAGTAATTCACAATATTACGGTATTACTGTATTTGTGATCAAATAAATGCAGCCTTGGTGAGTATAAGTGACTTATTTTAAAAACTTTTAGTTATTTCAAACTTTTAAGTAATAGTGTAGATTAGCATTCTTGGCATCTCATTATCTATTTATGCAGTGCTTGTGCACATATTAGTATCATCCTTCAGAGTGTTAGCTAGTATACTTATCTACTTTAATTCTCTGCATGTCCCACATGCCAATGCTAGTGCTAACTTACAAACACGAGGCATGTGTACTGTATATGTAGTGCGTTCCAGAGGTCAATCTGTGGTCCTCTAGCTCGCTGGAGCCTTTTAGCCCTCTGCCCTGTCTGAGCACTGAACCCTCCGCTGGGTTGGGTCACAGCGGAGCCAGAGCGCTAGCCATCGATCAGCTCTTATCAGCCCACAACTGACAGTTCAGAAGCGCAGCGGAGGAGCTGAGTGAAAGAGCCCTGAGAGAGAGAGAGAGAGAGGGGAAGAGAGAAACAGAAAAGAGAAAGAAAGATTATGCCTTATGCTGCCTGCACTGTCAGCTGCCGGCCTGAGCTGTACTGTCAGGCCAGGGCCTAAGTTATGGGTGCCTCAGGGCTCCCTGATAAGTCTGTAGGGGTTTGAGTAAGACAGAAAGAGGGAGAGATAAGCACTGAGGTAGAGCTCTTTGAGAACAGATGACAGGCTCTATGCAGTCTATGATTTCAACTCTATTTCCATGATCTGGAGATTGAGAGCCCTGCAGAACTGATGTAAAGCTTTTTACAACATTGTAAATGTATTTGCAGACACTGTGTTAGTTACACTTCAGGTCTTTTAAATGAATAAATTATGATTGACTTCACCACACATCTGGATGTAGACCAGATCAGAACAACTATAATTAGCCTAATTTACAGAAATAAAGAGTGAAAAAACATGATAGTAGCTTTGAAATTATTTTTTGGTATATGTTTTAGCTTACCTCAAGAGCATCCAAGATGCAGTTGTCTTTGTTTCCGCAGTAGTTTCAATTAGTTTGATATTTTTAGGTCAAAACTTTCTTGTCTGTCAGTCACATAATGCAGGTCTATGGTAGAGACTTTGTCTATGGTCACCACCTCAAAGAGCATGCACAGAGAAGTCCAAATTAAACATGATTTAATAACTCGTAAATGTAAGTACACATTAATTAAAGACACGAAACTGGTTTGTGTGAGAAAACCAACAGTATTTATATCGTTTTACCTCTTGTAACTACAGCCACGTCCAAGTGATCTGAGGGCGCGGGCGCTTCGGTCTGCGCAAGTGCCAAAAAACGCCGGAAGTGATCCCTCGCGTGGTTGCGAAAAGAAATTCTACGTTGTCCGTTGATGTGTCGAAATCGTCTTCCATTGCAATTTCTTATGTTTAGAACTTCACAGTGAAAGGTAACACTTCCGAAACCTCTGTGTAAACAATGAGTGATGTACATACTCGAGAGATCACTTCGGGCACTTTTTAGTGGTAAAACGATATAAATACTGTTTTTTCATACAAACCGCTCGTTTCGCGTCTTAGGCCATCAGTGTGTACTAGTCATTAAATCATGATTAATTTGGACTTCTCTGTGCATGCTCTTTGAGGTGGTGACCATACACCTACATTATGTGACTGACAGACAAGAACGGTTTGACCTAAAAATATTAAAATTGAAACTACTGCGAAAACAAGGAAACAAAGACACCTACATCTACATGCCCTCAAGGTAAGCTAAAACATACCAAAATTTCAAAGTGAACTATCCCTTTAATTCATACATATACATACTATATATGTGTTTACATTACAATTTAGAGTAATTTATTATCAGAGGTGACTGTGTCCAAGTAAAGCATTTCAGAAATGTGCATAATTATACAAATCACACAGTTAGCTAAGAATGTATTACTTTAAAGCAGAAACAATAAGTTCATTGAAGTAAGTATTACAAGTTGTCAACATAATGATTACAATATACAGATAAAAAATACAAAAATACAAAAAACGACCCTAACATTTGGATTGAAATTTTCAATCAAGCATCCGTTTCCATGAATCCTTGTTATCAGCTCTTGCAACAGATCTGCTATCTGTTAAGAGTTTATTCAGCATTTAAAGAATAGGCTATGGTGAGTGAACACAATGAATGCCCTCAAGTAATATGAATGCTTCTTAATACTATTTTTGGGGTGCCTTTCCAGAAGTGGCAAGGATTACTCTTGGTGGTCCTGTCCATCTCCGCCAGTGATATACAGTTCAGTAACAAATCCAATTATTCTCTGACCCTCTCTCAGCAGCAGGCCTGTGCCAGCAGAGCTTATTAGGACCCAGTGTCCACAATGGGCAGCTTAGACAATTATGAGTCAGTGGCCTCGCTAGAAGAGAATAAGTGATTTGTTTAATGTGCAGGCTTTTTGTGGCTCTTTGAATGTGAAGAGAAGGACAAGTGAGCTGGGTTAGTGCCGTTGTGATTTGCCCCCTCTTGAATCTATGAATAGATTCAAGTTATGTGTGGAGTGATGGATTGACTTATCACAGGTCTGGTAAGGAGAGACTGATAGGCCGAGCAATCAGAATCTCCATCCACTTTGGCTGCCCAGGGAATTTTTGTTTTTGTTTTGTTTTTTTCAGCAACCTTTACTCTAGTCTAGTCTACTTTAGTCGATCCCTCAGAAACCACTCTAATATGCTGATTTTGTGCTCAAAAAAGAATTCCTTATTATTATCAATGTTGAAAACAGTGCTGTTTATTTTTATGTTTTATGGGGACTTTCCAAAGAAGTAATGTGTGTGTGTGTGTATATATATATATATATATATATATATATATACTTTACAAACTGTATATTATATCCCCAACCCTAAACCCACCCATCACAGAAAACTTTCTAAATTTTTACATTTTCAAAAAACACCACTTAGTATGAATTTATAACTGTGTTCATCTGTGTGGGGGCATTTAATTTATTTATTTTACTTTAATTAGTTCTAACATGTTTCTGAGCACTGTTAAAACAGTAATGCACTAAAACATGGCAGCATGGTCTGCTATAGGCACACAAATAAACATAATTTAAACTGGAATATTTTGTAGAGGCCTATTTAAAATCAAGTCAAATGTAGGCCTAGATCAAAGCTGCTGTCCTTTATGGATAACATTGGATTCTACTGTTTAGAGACAAACCCAACAAATGGGAAGAAGAACAAAGTGAAACATAAGAAGATCAATCTTCCACAGAGATTCTATTGCAAATCCAAGTACCTCATTATTCTCTGCCATTCTTAGCTTAGCTTGCTGCTTTGTAGCCCAAGGCTAACTGTAAATCCTAGCTTGTGTATAGACAAGTACATGTGTCAGTAGACAGATGAGAGAGCTAATCTGCGCTTGAACCTCTTTCCTGGCAGACAGACAGACAGAAACTAGAAAGGATGGCTCCCCTTTGTGAGCCTTGCTGTGATGTGTCAAGTGAAATTTGACCTTTGTTCCTCAAATGAGAGCCTCCACCCTTCATGATTCCACAGCCTTTAAACTCTTTAACAAGAGACTTCAAACGCTACCACACTTAATTCGTAATATAATTACTATATATATATATATATATATATATATATATATATATATATTGTTTTTTTTATGTGAACATTGTATGTTCATTTTCTAGTGGCATGCCAATTTGTTCTTACCATTTTGCAAGATTTCGATTATAATTGACTGTCAATTACTAGAATATCAAATGGTCTGCGGTTCCCACAGACCATTTGTCTCTCTCAGTCTCTCTCTCTCTCTCTCTCTCTCTCTCTCTCTCTCTCTCTCTCTCTCTCTCTCTCTCTCTCTCTCTCTCTCTCTCTCTCTCTCTCTCTCTCTCTCTCTCTCTCTCTCTCTCTCTCTCTCTCTCTCTCTCTATTCCTAGACGCCTTAGAGCCAAACAATGCTGAGACAAAGTCCTCAGTGGAGCCAGACTGATAAAGCTATCCACAACTGTCAATCAAATCACTAACAGAGTGATAATGAACACTTTAGCTTTGCCACACCAACTCCAGTAAACCCCTGTCATTCTCTCACCAACACTCTCTTGTGAGTGCCATTCCTTCTCTTACGTACCTCATTTTCCTCTTGTCATCCATCCCATTCATTGCATCATGATACCACACTATTATCAGACAACAAAAGCAACAATGACATGTCATTTTTGGGAATTAGGAATGCTGTTCTTAAGAGGCATTATTGACTTATAGGACACTTCTGTTGCTGGAGAAGTTGAATGAGTGCCATACATAACTGGTTCTTTGGTATTTGCAGATGATCCATTTTGTAATCCATTTGATGAACCTTCTTGTAAACAATGTCTTGAGTGAGGTTTTCGCTGGGTAGCAGAGATTGAGACGGCCGTGCAGAGATGTCAGCAACCGTGGCGACAGGACATCACGTCTCACGTTCCCTCCTTCATTGAATGAGGGTTTAAATAGTAACCAAGACGTTCCCTTTTAGTCGCTCACGTTTGACGTAACATCGATGGGATGCCACGGTTGCTGCCACATCCAGCGCCTTGCACAAAACTCTCAGACCCAACTGGCTGGGGCGGAAGGCCTGCGTGGAGTTCGGACTGCTGTTCCGTTATAACCCACACAGTGGAACTCTTGGATAACACTGGGAAAGCGTGCCTTTCCAGGGGAAAGGGTTGCTGCGGAAGCCACGGTTCCGAACAGAGGTGACATGTGGAGAATACGGATGGTGAGCAAGTTCTGACGTGACGGGAGCATAGACCACCCTGGCGGTTGATGTACGCAACAGTTGCAATGCTGTCCGAACGGACCAGTGCATGCTTGCCTAGTAGCGACGTTTTGAAGCGGCCCAGCGCAAGCTGTACTGCTAACAACTCAGGGCAGTTCAACACTGACTGGATGCGGGCCTCGTGAGGTGTGCTCTCATGTTGATCGAGTCCAGCTCCATACAGAGAAAAGAGATCCTCTGCTTGGGAGTGAATTTGCTCTTTTCCTCGGTTGACATGATGCCCTAGGTGGCTGAGGTGACTGAGCACTATGTTCCTGTGTTCGCACAACTACTCTATCGACTAAGCGAGAATAAGCTAGTCATTGAGGTAGTTGAGAATGCGAATACCACGCTCACACATGGGAGCAATGGCCACCTCACAGACTTTTGTGAAGACACTGGGTGACAGGGCCAGCCCGAAGGGTAAGACTTTGACTTTGATATGCCCATCCCTCGAACATAAAGCGAAAAAAACAGTCTATGTCGAGGGAGAATCAAGACATGAAAGTTTGCATCCTCCAGGTCGAACGCTGTAAACCAATTTTTGGGACGGATGCATTTGAAAATGCCATTCTGTGTAAGCATCTTGAATGGCAGCCTATGAAGGGACTGGTTCGGAACACGCAGGTTCAAGATTGGTCGTAACCCACCGCCTTTTTGGGTACAATGAAGTAGGCTGTAGAAGATTGCGTCCTTTGCCAGTAGGTGAGCACAGGGGCACTGTCCGCCAGAACACAGGTGAACTGAATGCCCCTGTAAGCTGGGGGGTGCCGGGTGAACTGAATCACTTAGCCGAGTCTGACCGTATGGATGAGCCAGCGAGACAGGCTGGTTAGCTCTAGCCAGGCTCCCAGACCAGCAGCACCACAGACATACCTAGGGTGGGGCAGCACGGCAGAATGCAGGGACCCGACTCAGATGGCATAGCGGTTAAATTTTGTGGTGCAACACGTACCTGCTTCCGTCGAAGGGCAGAGTGAGTGTGCGGAGGAGTCTGGGACACAGCCACTGCTGCTCGCTGGCAATGAAAGAGGGGCCTGAGGGTGACAAGTCATAGTCGTCGATCACCAAGTGCACCCTCTTGGGACCCAGAGGTTTGAGAAATTGCTTTTTTATTGAAAATATGGGTACCACTGACCCACGTGAAAGAGCGGTGCGTTCACCATCTCCTGAAGAGCAACTTGATCCCTCTCTGGGTTGCCCGTCTCAGGGTCGTTTGCACCTTGGCTTGCCTCCTGGTTTTGCAGCGGCCTGGGGTGCGTTTCCGAAAGCATCGTTTGTCAACTATGGTCGCAAGTTCCGTCGTTATCTGCATACTTTAATGAGTTGGTGTTTCCAACGGACATTCGCAAACAGCATCGCAAAGTTGGGTGGTTTGAACGACAGCTCTCGTTCACCTGTGGTTAGAGGCATCGTTTCTATATTCCGTGACATTTGGAGGTAATAAATCCTTATCTTGAGCAAAATAAGCAAGCTGACATTCAGTACAACCGGTGCCTTTTATTTAGAATACATACAAATGTAATTTACGTCTTTTAGTTTTTCAAAAGATTTGAAGTGTGTTTGAAGAGTGCGCATGTGCGAACGAGCTCTACTATGCAAGATCGAGCCAAATATTGAGTCTGGTAATAAAGCTGAACAACTGAGAACAATTAGAAATAGTCCTCAAATGACATGTCTGTAATTTATATAAAACAAATCTAGCGTTAATTGGATCTCAAACAGTTTCATTAAAAGTATTTATTACTCCACCACGTGCGAAACCAACATGGTTGAACGATACTTTGTGACAGTGGGTTTCGGGAAACAGTCGTGACTAGCTAGGTCAAGGTCAAAATTTATTAATATAGCACCATTTATACAGACAAGCTGACCAATGTGCTTTACAAAGCAATATAATATCACACAACAGACAAAGCAAGAAACATTAAAATACACATTACACGTTATTAAAAGCAATAGAATAAAAGTGTGTTTTCAAGCCTAACTTGAAAACTGACAAGAAAGCATTGTTAGCCAGCTAGTTGATTTTTCCAACGATGCTATGGTAGTGAAACAGTGAACTACGTCGTTGTACGGGAAACGCACCCCAGGACGGGCGTGGTCGACTTCCTGTGGCTTGCTCCATGCTGAGGCCTGGATGATGGCCGCTGCTGGGGCTTCACTTATTCCTGCGATGGTAAAGCTAGATATTCATCAGTCATTACTCCAGTCTTCAGTGTCAAATGCTACATCATAAATCATTCTAATATGCTGATTTGGTGCTCATAAAACATTTTGTGTAACAATATATCACATGATAATTATTAACAAATTACTGATAAAAAATAAATAAAAGAATGAAAATCATTCCACATGCTTGGTTCAAGGATTAAAGGGAGAAAAGAAAAAAAAAAGGCGATTGATTTTTTTTTTTTTCTCTCCTCACTCTGTTCCACAGAATCCCTTATTAATGTTCAAATGTGTAGCCTTTGGACAGGAAATTAATCCAGTGCTATATTTAAACAGTGCTATAACAAATGTAATATCCAGTTGTAGGCCTACAGAAATAATTAGCTACCTAGGAGTTTCCCCAGCTTTCAGTGAGTCAGGTCATGGCCTAAGTTGGCTAACAAAGATCCAGGTCTAATCCAGGTTTGAAAAAGACTAGTCTAATAGCTGAAAGCTGCTGCTGCTTTGACTTCAGACGGAGGAGACACACATTCTTCAGAATAGGTCCGGAAGGTCCCTTGTTACCATTAGGGATAATTGCACCCGCACTGGAGCTGCCATCTTTTTTACATATCAACATCAGACAACCCCCGCAATCTCCATAGACAAGAGCATATTTTGAAAGCAATTAAAGTTAGGGGAAATACAGTGGTTTGCTTCTGCTGACTTGACACTTCATGGTTGATTTTGTGCAAGGCACACCTGGTGGCCAAACCAAGGGTCTCTAGACATCTAAGAAGAGCTTTGAAAAGGGAATACATTTACACTGTTAAATCTATTTTTCTTTGTTCTGGGAATAGGATGTCCAAACTTCATTTCCATACAATGAAAGAGAATTGTCAACTTCATAAAATAGCAGACTGCTAAATAACTTATTTTCCAAGAGATATTTAGTGATTTTAGATTTAGATTTTTAGATTTTTCCATTTATGTAAAAAAAGTTTGATGTGTTTTAAATTTCAAGATGGATCTCATTGTCAAGATTTAATTTGTGTGTTTTTGATTGTGGTTGATATTTGCATATATCAGAGGAATGTTTCTCTAGCCCTCCTTTCTCACCGCAAGCACACTCATTCAGCTGTTGTGATACTAAATGTCTCCCAAACGAGAAATATAAAATATAATACTTGGGAGTCTCTTATGAGTTCATGTAAGAAGTATTGCTCATGGAGGCCAGCACATTTACATTGGTTGAAAGCCCACTGATAACGTTTGGATGAGGCTAACGAAAGGATTAGCGAGCATTTAACCCTTGACCATGCAGTCATTAGCAAAGGGCTGAAATCTTAATTATTTTAAAATATTACTAGTAACAGATCCCAGACCCAATTAAGACACTAATTTAGCAACATCAATACCTTGGCTCCAGAAATACAGAGA
Source organism: Cyprinella venusta (assembly GCA_038021265.1). Lineage (NCBI taxonomy): Eukaryota > Metazoa > Chordata > Actinopteri > Cypriniformes > Leuciscidae > Cyprinella > Cyprinella venusta. The sequence continues at coordinate 13,102,117 of CM075866.1, read as the reverse complement.
ACATGTGTTCCTTCCCAATATCTCTTTTCCGTAAAACATCATATCCTCTCTTACTCCCCCATGGATCTCACAGAGGATGACTGGAGGGTGAATCAGACTGTCCATTAAGCTTGTTTCCTTAGTATTTATGCCTAATGAATAAAATGAAAAATATTGTCTGTCTGTCTGACTGATCCATCCATCTGATTCATCCTTCCATCTATTCATCCATAAATATTAATCCTTGGCCCACCCCTCTCAATGTTGAGAATTACATTTTTACCTTTTACATTTTTCTTAATGGCTTTGGCACATTTTTCGAAACAATCTTAACATTCTCTAAACTGTAACTGCAATTGTTTGCTCGAATTGCAGTTACAGTTTTGCAGTTACTCACCCAAAACATTTAATTCATGCTTCACAACCTAGTTGTTATGTCAGTGAATTGACCAATGTTGCCAAAATATAAAAGGCTGGTTTCACAGAAAAAAACTTAGATTAAGCCTAGCTGAAACTCATCTCACATTGAGCTTTTTAGATACAGATTTCCACAGTTTTACAAGGAAAAGTCAATGTACACAAAAAGAAAATGGACATTTGGTCACACTTTATATTAGGTGTCCTTAACTACTATGTACTTACTTTAAAAAAAAATGTAATTCAAGAATTGACCCAAAGCAATTGAGAAAAACTGTAAGATACCAACATGTTACACTCTAAAAAAAATGGTGCTAAATAGCACTAAAAGTGGTTCATTGGCTTGTAATCATAGGGGAACCACTTTAAGTGCCATATAGCACTTATCTTTTCATATGGTGCTACGTAGAACCATAAGAGGTGCCATAGAGCATGTTAACCACCCCAGAGAACCACTGAAGAACCGCTGAAGAACCAAACTGGGCTTAGTGGTGCTATATAGCACCATGACCACCGCAAAGAACCCCTGAAGAACCTTTTTTTTAGAGCGTATGGAGACATTTTAATCTTGGTCCATCCTTGAGCTGGCGATGATCATATAGAGGATAGAGATCAGTGTTTTACTGAGTAATGGAGTGGGAGTCAACGGGTCCATTTTTGGACTGTGTTACACCATTTCCTGTCCTTTCTGTCTCTTTTTCCATGGAAGGTGGCTGATCAGGCTTCAGTGAGAGCCTTAAAGAAAACCCATAAAAGTGCTTTTATGGATACTTCCCGACCTCTTTCCTTCATCTCTCTATTAGAGGAGACAGTGCTCCGATTCAAGGCCTCGGTTTTCATTTTAAAGAGCAGTCTGCCTAATCGACCCAACAGCAGCAATAACTGTGCTGTGAAAACAAGGCCATGCAGATGTAAGACACATCACACTTGTTGTGAAAACACGTATGTAACTAGATAGCATTGTGTAAGCCATATGGTAAAAGTGATTTTTAGGAGTGTGTTTTTGGACAAATGGTTCATAAAATACCAACTCAGTAATATAAACCATAACTTACATTATCATTGTTCTAGGCATCACATTTAAAAAAAAAAAAAGTAATTACTAAACTGCTCTTATCTCGATATGTACCTCTGCCAGGCTTAAAGTCTTAAATGATATCAGTTACATGAAATCATTTATTTGTTTGGGCATGAGAGGAAATCTCTGAATCCTTCAATGTTGCACAGTAAGTTCTGTGGACATTATCATTAAACATTATTCCAGACAGAACATTATTTTTTATGTGTGTTATCAAAAATTTGAATAGGCATTTGATAGTGAATTCAGACATTACCTCAATGGCGGTGTTCTACACTGAAAAAAAAAAATTGCTTTGCGCTATTAAAAATAAAGGGTCCAAAAAGGGTTTTCTCATGCAGAGATTTGGAGAACTAGGTACTTTAATTAGGTACTGAGTAATAATATTTAAAGGGTTAGTTCATCCAAAAATGAATATTACATCATTAATGACTCATGTCACAAAACATGTCGTTCCAAGCCCGTAAGACCTCCATTCATCTTCGGAACACAGTTGAAGATATATTAGATTTAGTCCGAGAGTTTTCTGTCCCTTCAATGGCTACCGACGTTTAAGGGGGCCCTAAAAAGTCATATATTGACGAATGGTCAAAAGACGTCCCAAAACGTCAGTTATATGACGAATTGGGATGAGACTGTGTTAAAAATGCATATATGGTATACTGTCCTTTGTCCAGAAAGGAAATGAAGACATCATCAAAGTAGTCCATGTGACATCAGTTGGTTAGTTAGAATATTTTGAAGCATCGAAAATACATTTTGGTCCAAAAATAACAAAAACTACGACTTTATTCAGCATTTTATTGTCTCCCAGTTCTGTTGCCAAACCATGTTCAGTGACGCTGATGACGTAAGACGCTGCTCATCAATTAAGCCGCATTTCCACCACAATTACCAAGAACTATTTGTCCCTGGAACTTTTTTCATAGGAACTTTTTTTTGCCCCAGACCGCTTGCTTACTGCGTTTACACCTCGGACTAAAGAACCGGTCCGGGATGGGAAGTTTATGTAGTGACGTTGAATGGCGTGCGACTGCTCCTCCCAGTCTATGTTTTCACAGTTTTGAGTGTGTTTTGAGTTTTGTATGGAGGAGATTCAAGCTGTTTTGTGCGCGATTGGTTTACTAACGAGGTAATTAACAAAACAGCAGAAAAGAGACGAGTACACAAAGCGTATTCAGACAGCTCGTAATGCTAGATATAAAAGTAGACGTTTGTTATCAGTGGACATTGACCGTGAGATGGATGGGACGAACGCGCGCCATCGGGCAGAAAGAACAAGTGGTAAGAACCAATCAGCATGTTCAGCGCACAAGCCCCGAAAGTTCCCGAACTCTGAAAAAGTACTACCTCGCCCCAAAGTTCCTAGTTCCTGGGGAAAGTTCCTGCGGTAGAAACACGGCTTTAGATGATATTCATTTTTGGGTGAACTAACAAAAAAAATTGTACAATACATGTGTAAACAATACATTGTATGGGTCAAAATTGTTGATTTTTCTTTTATGCCAAAAATCATTTGGATAAAGATCATGTTCCATGAAGATATTTGTAAATTTCCTACTGTAAATATATAAAACATATATTTGTGTGAGTAAATGCAGCACAATCAAAACATAAATGGACAAATTTGAAGGTGATTTTCTCAATGTTTCGATTTTTTTGAAACCTCATATTCCAGATTTTCAAATAGTTGTATCTCAGCCAAATATTGTCATATTTCAACCATATATCCTTACATCATTGCAAAGCTTATCTATCTATCATCTTTCATGTGATGAACATCAAATTTCCAAAAAATTTACCCATGTATTGGGTTTTGTGGTCCAGGGTGACATAGAGTAACAAGGACACTGTAAAATAAAGTATAACCGTTTTTAAAGTTATAAAGTATAACATTTTATAATCCAAAGAACCTTTCTCAAAATAACCTTCTGCGCAGAGGACAGGTTCCATGATTTTAAAGATCCTTCATGGAACCCTCAATGCCAACAAAGAAACTTTATTTTTAAGAGTGCAGAAACATTTCAACGTATTTTCACGAGTAATTACTAATGGCATGTACTATTGAATTAAATATGACATACTAGAAAGTATTTGTCATGTTTTTTGTCATGAGGTGAAATTACAGGCATACATTGATTAGTTTTAGTCATGTATTTACACCTCTCGCTTTCTCCCACTCTCTTTCCCTCCTCCCCAAAAATCCTACACTCCCACAAAAAAAGTACTATTCATTGTTTCCAGTCCTTGGGAAACAAGGGCGATCTTTAGAGCAAATTATATGGATGCATTCCACCTCATATATTTGTCAGGCATTTCAGCAGTGGAACACTCATTAGGAGAGGCAATAAGGAGCACTGACAGGCAGCTTCAGTCCACCTCAAAGCACAGTCCATTTACGCAGGCCCTCAGGAGTGCACATACACGCTGCTCCTTAAAAAACACACTCTCGTTACACTCTCCTCGCTCCGGAGTGTGTGTATTGAGACACATTTGACACAGATGTGTGATTTAGATGAGGTGAGTTTAGGGAAGTGATTGGTATAGTTTGACAAAGGTCAGCAGAGTTGTCTCCGGTGTGTGTTGGTGATTTATTTCGGGAGTACTGTGGTTTGGGCGAGCCGGCCGGAGCTGTGTGAGAAAGACATATTTTTGTGGATAGGAAACTGGTTTTATTGGTTGACGAAACCTCAGAGTTCCAGCTGTTTCCGAGCTCTGAGTAAAGGCCGACAATGTTACTTCAACTCCAGACAGATTTAGGAGAGACGGAGAAAAGCTGGGAAATGGAAAATGATTTGGCAAATCTACTTTAAGATAAATGCCTTCAGATCCTGTAGGTGTATCTTCCTTAAGACATTCGCTCTCCACACTAGTAAAATTTATCTAATCACCTGATGTATAAATAGCAGCTGCAATATTTCCAATAGGATATAAAGTTCAGGTTTTTTTTAATACCACGAATGTAAACATTTCACACACTATTGAGTCTAAAACTGCATATCGACGCCAAAACAAAGACAAATGGGCCATTTCACGTTGCATTCTCCCAATGAGCCATTGAACTACATTACGATTCTAAGGTTTTGTCATTATCATTGAATAAATAAGTCTGAAACAACAGATAACGAATTGATAGACAGCAAGCTCTCAGTATTTCCACTGGTAAACACACTCACGTCACCAATCTTAGATCAACTTTTAGTCATATCATGGGAAAAGTTGAGTCAAGCATTGTTTGAGCCGGTTCTGCTATCTCTCTCTTGTTGGTATACAGCAGTCAAGTCTATATTCAGTTCAGCTGTCACACTGTTGCTACAGAGGACTATTGTCTGCTTATGTGATTACAACATATAAAAGGAGTTATCAGGTTGCTTACCATACATTCTGGAAGAAAAATTAAAGTGATAGTCACCCCAAACAAGAAAAAAGTAATTAATTACTCGCCATCATGTCGTTCCAAACCTGTAAGACTTTCTGTCCCTCCATAAACAGCTACTGATACTTTGACGCTTCAAGAATTCATAAAGAGATTGTAAAACAAATTCATATGAATTGAGTGGTTTATTCCAAATTTTTACACAATCACTTTATTTAATGAACAGATTTAATTTAGGCTTTTATTCACCTATAAATATTCATCAATTCACACATCAGTTGAGGTAAACGAAAGCTCAAGCATGTTCGTTTGACATGCAGGAACCATTGAGGTTTATTCTGGTGTGTTACGCATCACGTTTGAGCTTCCACAAAAACCAATGAGGTTCATTCTCATGTTACGCTCCACATTTGAGCTTCTGCAAGAACCATTGTGGTTTATTTGTGTGTTACGCAGCACGTTTGAGCTTCTTCAAAAACCAACGAGGTCCATTCTCATGTATTGTGCATCATGTTTTAGCTTCCACAAGAACCAATGAGGTTCATTCTCGTGTGTTACGCATCACGTTTGAGCTACAGGATGCAAGAGTTTTGTTGACGTTCGTTAAGCAGGTTTGATCATTGAGCTTCTGTTTATGTTTGCTGATCAGTGTTAATACGTGAATAAAAGCGTAATTTAAATCTGTTCATCCATAAGGGATCGAGTCTCATTAGAAAATGTGGACTAAACTGGTCAATTCATATGGATCAGTTTTGCAATCTCTTTATGAACTTTTTGAAGCATCCGTTTTTGTTTTTTTTGGGGGTTTTTTTTGACCAGGAGTGTGATATATATATATATATATATATATATATATATATATATATATATATATATATATATATATATATATATATATACATATGCATATACACAGTATATGCACAGTATATACATAATAATAATGAAAATATAATAATACAAAGTTGTATCATTTATAATTATGTAAATTTTTTTCAGTTAGTTTATTTATTTATTTATTTAGTAGTTATCATAAAAAAAAAATCTGTAATCAAATACATATTCCATCCATATTGTGCATGTTGTTCTATATAATTATATATATGTGTACTAACTTATATTAATTAATTTAGAATTATTATTCATGATATTTTTAAATAAACCAAATAAAATTCCAACTGCATGTCAGTATATATATATATATATATATATATATATATACACACACACACACATGTCCATGATATTTACAAATGTAAACATTCATTGAATGACACATTAAGTAACACCTGTCATTATGATTTAAAACCAACCTGCTCTCCAGTTGTCCGTGTTTCATTGCTACCAATTGGACGTGTGCATTAAGTGTGTGTTTGTTTGCATCTCCGTGTTTTTGAGATCCCTCCCGTCCTCAGGCAGTGCGTGTCAGGGTGAAAGTGCTGTTGGTCAGTGAGGCTAATGTTGACATCTGCCCCCTGCCAGCTGACTGCCCTCTGGGACAGAGACCTTAACATGCACAAACCACACACATACAACCTCTTTCCCTCTCTCTGTTTCTCTTTATCTCTATGGCTTACAGCAACAGGTGTTCCTGCAGCTCTTATTTAATGTAATGGGACTATCTCTTAACTTGTCCTCCTACTTTTCTCTGCTCTCTTATCTTCTATCAAAAACAAAGGAGTAACTCAATCACTATAGTTGCTTAGATCTACATGGGATTAAGGTAACAAAGTTTCAGGCAGCGCCGTCTGTAGGCGCGTGCCGAATCGGGGGGTAAAGAGTCCTGGAGCCGACCTTTTCTTGAGCATCTCACGGCCCCTGAGGGCTCCAAGGAGGGGTGGCCTCTGAGCCAAATTAACTTATCTTGTCCATTTGTTTCTCCTAAAACAGATTACAGCGAGGGATCCCACTGGATGCACTTGGGCCCCTCACTCACTCACTCACTCCCCGACTGCAGCCCATGGGCTTTGTTCATGGTGCATTAACTCTGTCACACATTAGCTCTGACCACAGCTAATTGACTGCACTTGAGTCAATTGCTGTATAGAGTCCATATTATCAGCTTTAAAGGGTCTTTAGTTGATGTTTCTTTTAGCTAACCATGCTGTAGAGTCACTTGGAAGCTTCGTGGGAGTAAGGGAGACCTTATATGCAGATTTTGGATTTTGGTCACTAGTATATCAGTCTAATATGGAAACACAGAAGTGTGGTTTATTTCAGGGAGCTTCCTGAAGTTTTCTTGGATAGCGCTGTCAGGAGAGCAAACAGTTTGAAAGACTGCTGGCTGGGAATCAGACGTGGGCCTAAGAAAATTGATGAGTGTCAAGGAGCCTGAGCTTCAGCTCACAGACTAAATGGCCATATTTATTAGACGTTACAACAACAAATGGATGCTTATTGCTCTAATGGCCCTGATTTCCTTCTTGTCTCAAGGAAATCCGCGAAGAGCAGATGCACAGGGCCATTATTAGTCAGTCATCTGACCTTAGCTTCAAAACATTTAAAACATGTACTCACGCACTTAGACAGAAAAAAAGCAAACATCAGTCACATAAAGGTTTTTGCTTGTTTAGGATAAACATGTTAAGGATGTCGATTTAGTAGGTTAATTCAGAGCGAATAAGAAAAGAAAAATGTTTTAAAACAGCTCTGGAGAGCCAAAGATGTCTATCAGCACATGTATAGACCAACAATTAACAAAATTGTGCACACAGAATGCTAAAATCGATTACAAACTAAATAATGAAGGACTGTAGGATACAGAATTTTATATGGAACTTATATCGACATTTTTGTAAATGAACAAAGTACTTGCACAGCATCTTCCACATTTTATATGTTATGGCTCATTTAGAAAACAATTTTCACATATTTATTCATAGGAAGGCCAACTATTTCTACTAAACAGTTCATGAAAACGATCATGTTTTATGTTTGCACAATGCAGGCTCCTAAAATCAATAGCAAACCAGATGGATTGTTGTGTAGGTTCCGTTATATGGAAATTTTACATGAAAAATATACTTTTTTATATATATTTTTTTTTGGAAACAAAAAATAATTTCCTACTCAATGTTTTTTGTCTTGTTTTCCTTTACATACTGTAAAAAAAAACATTGATCATGATTTGTAATAACAACATTTTTTCTTTTGTCAAATCAACTTAGATAATTTATGTAGTTCAGATAACATAATATTTTGAGTTTCTGGTGATTAAATTAATCTCCTTCATTGTATTAACTCAATTTTTCCATTTCGATGAACTTGAAATTTTAAGGCAACCAGGTTACTTATTTTTTTAAGTTAAAGCCAACAATATTTTTTTACAGTGCACATATTATAAAACGAATTGATATTATTTTCTGAAAAAGAAAAAAAAAATCTAAACTAAGTGTGTTGTTGCTGAAAAAAAAAAACATAATTGCCAATGGGGTCAGAAAAATCATCTTGTTTTCCCTTTGAATTAAGTTTATTTTTCTGATTCTGATCCCACTGCATGGCAGATTCTTTTTTTTTCTTCTTGTTTTAAGCCTTAACATCCTTAATTCTGATTCATTTTTCATAAAACAAGACTTCAGTCAGTCAAGACTATATCTTAAGTAATTTTGCATCTCAACCAAATGTGTCTGATAGATAAATGTGTACTGGAAAACAAGACAACACAAAAACATTGTTTGCAGTGTAATGTAAAGTTTTTTAAATAATCTTAATGCAAGGTCTTTTCTCAGAAAATATCTGCATTCATGAGATTTCTACATTTATTTGTAATCAATTTGATAAATGAATCGGCATATTGTGTAAATATTTTAATTTTTAAAACATGTTAATCGAGTGAATGTCCTAATTCAGTCGTCTAAAAATGTCCTTTGAAGAACCAAAGCATCATTCAAACAACATAGGCATTCTTTCAAAGGAGAGTGTGCATGTTTACATGTGTTCGCAAATAATGCATATTAGCCTCTCGTGAGTCTCTCCGTGTTCTATAAACAGCTCTATGCTATTTAAATCTGGGTGTGACTGAAAAAGCCTTGCAGCACATTAAAATAGAGGCCTCTCAGTGCAGTAATTACTCCCAACAGGAGGGATTGTTTGACAAGGCACAAGGCAGGGGTCAAAGGTCACGCCCTGTCTGCCTCCCTTGTTTGCCAACATGGACAAAAGATCACAGCCCGCCAAGGCGTTGCATGTTTTTTCACATTTTGCCACCTTGCAAACAACAACAGCTCTCAGGATCCCTGTGTCATTTGGAAACGCGAGTCTCAGACCTTCATGTTCTAGTTCTATTATTATGTAACTTCTACATTTGGCATCTTTCTTTCTCTCTCTCTCAGTCGCCGTCAATGAATGTGGCTGATTAGTAATTATGATAAAACGCTTGTTGCCGCGAGCAAATTGAGTCCTGGGAGTCGGCCGTCCAGTCCGTGATTGATCATTAGTCTTTTTAAAGCCGATCACTGGTAAAGAGAAATGTGGCGTGAGGCACGATGCCCGAGGCCTCAGTCAGAGAGGAGATTGTGTGTACCTTTATCTGCTGGTATGCTGACTGATGGAATATGGAAATACAACATGATCAAACAGATAGTAGAGAAATAATTATGTAAGAATGGACTGCATGCACAGCATCTTCTAGATTTGATGTATTATGGCTCTTTTAGATAACAATATGTGGTTATTCAAAAAAAGGCAGATTGTTTCTGCTTTTAGAGCTGTCAGTTCAAAGAAAATATCATGTTTTTGGCATTAACGTGACCAATTTTTAATTGCAGAACTGCTGCAATTCATCATGTTTATGCAAATAATATATGTTTTTTTGCAAATAATATATATTTTCTAATTAACAGTGTGATTCACATATTGGTGGTGATATTGTTTAATATTGAATGATATACAATTCTACCCTACAACTGCAAATGTCTTTGCTTTTGTTAAACTTCCCATCAGATTTGAGAAGCAATTTACTGTTAAACAGGTGTCACATGATCACAAATCATTCTTATACACTGTAAAAAAAAATTAAAAAAAAAATTCTGTATTATTTACGGAATAATACTGGCAACATTGGTTGCCAGGACAATTCTGTAAAAAATACATTAAAACTGTAATCACCTTTACAGTAATAAACCGTTTTTCATTTTCTGAACATTGTTTATTCCAACCTTTTGAAAAATTGATTTCTGTTTTGTATCTCTGCAATACACTGACAACCATCACTCACCACAACGAGAGTTACATGAGCAATCAAAGCTAATCAGAAGTTGTCTTCCTTTATATAAAGAGCAATGTCATTCACAGAAACATTAAAAACCATCATGGTAACAAACAATAAAAATTAAATGAACAATATTAAATGTAACATAAAACCCTAATGTACATAGCTGATTAGAAAATAAACAAGATAATTATGAGGAAACAGTTATTTCAACAAACATGCATCAAATGTAAAGTGTGACGCAGGGAATTGTGGGAATGTCAATTTTTGGTTTTTCACTATAAATTGTACAAGGAGTTGTTCTTTTTCACTTTCAAAAACTGTAAATTTAATGGTATTTTACAGTATTTTATTATACGGTATTTTATTTACCGTATATAGTACAGAAACTTTCTTTTAACCAATTAACAGTTTTGCACTGTAGCATTTTTACAGTCTTTTACCGTTAAAATTACGATTATTTTTTACAGTTTATCCTGTTGTTGAAACCAGTTGTGTTGCTTAATATTTTTGTAGATTTATTTCCAGAATTATTTGATGAATAGAAAGTTCAAAAGCACAGCATTTATTTGAAATGTTTTGCAACAACGTCTGACGCTTTTAATCAGTTCATTGCATCCTGGTGCTGGTGCCGTTACTTTAGAAATCTTTAGAAATCAGACAGTATGCAACAGTTGTAATGTCAGAATGAATAAAAAGATTGAATTGTTGACATCAATCTCAAACTGTATGGTGTTAGCTTTGCCAGTCCTACTACTTGCTGTGTATGCAGACATGATTATCAATGATTGTCATTTTCATGTCAACATATAGAAATAATTGTCATTTAAAATGCATGAAAACATATGTATAGTCAATTCAACACTCTCCCACACAGTGGAGCATTGCAGTGTTTGAAGGGTGAAGTTGTTTTACTGAAAGTGCACTAGCACTAATGCTACTATAATCTCCTTCAACTCTGTGATTTGTGGCTCAAGCTGATCTCTGGATAAATGTTTGCTACAGAATTTGGCTAGTTATCAAGGTCCAGCCCAGCAAACAAATTTAGGTTCTGGGAACATTCTGGGAACATTAGTTTTCCCTTAAGGTTAAGGGAACGTTACCGGAACATTCTCCTTAAAAATGGAACCTTAAAATAACCTACATGGAACGTTCCTATTGTTTGGTTCCCAAAAAAGTAAACTCATGGGACCATTCGGGAACATTAGGGGAACGTTCTGTGTTTGCTGGGAGTTAGCCCCTTCTGGTAGATGGGGAAACTACCCAGTCTCTAAAATGCTTTCTATTTCAATCTGATTATCTATGTATCATGCACCCACTGTGCAACATACCATTAAGATGAATGGGAATGAGAACAGATAACTTTTTCCAGTTATTACAGACCCCTTTATTGTTTGAGGAAGCAGTGAAATGGACTGTTGTGTAGGCCTACGTACAGTACCAGCCACTGCTTTTATCGCTTGGACTGGAAAGTTTGGAAAATGCAATATTCCATTAAATTTTGAAGGTGCTGCACACTTCAAGCACTAAAAATATCTGTATATGAAAACCCGCTTGCAAACATTCATTTGAAGTTGCGATTCGGGAACTAAGCAACTGTGGCTGATTGTAAACACACATCACCAGAAGCAAATGAGCTGCAATATTTCAAATTGAATGTTCGTCATGAAACCCACAGCAAGTAGTCCGTTCAAAAGAAGTATAACAGCAATCTGTTTCAGAGGTCAGAGCTAAATTTGCGAGGTGGAAATTGATGCACTGCTCTTTTGTAGATCATGAAGAATTGGTGTTTATAAGGCAAAATCAATAAAACGCGACCAGTACAAATTTCTGTTTTGAATTAATTGAAATGCTACAATTTACATAGGCTACATATATGAACGATAACGTATACATTAATTCTGTTTGTGCTTCATAAATAAGTACCAAAGCATTTTATTTTGGAGAAAATAAAAAAGCAACAAAAATGTATCAGTATAACAAGTGACCACCTTGTAAGTACACATTAATTGAACTGCCTGCTGACCTTTGAGCAGCATTTGCGTGCATCGAAGCTTTGGACTACAGGTGAGAAAGCTCTGACCTGTCAGCGGTGCTAGAACCCTCTTCAGGGCGCCAGAGCACATGTGAGGTTGAAGGGAGGAATGTTAACAGTCGTCATTAGTATCTGGGCTTCTGAGGGGGAGAGGGGCCCAGCGGCCCTGCTGCGAGTATGTCACCGGCTCGCGCCGCTATCTCTGTTTGGGTTTTCCCACGTTATGTCATGCATAGACATGCACGTACGCACGCTAAGTCGTGAGAAGCAGGTAGGGATTTTATTTTGTGTTTAGAGTGCATGACTCCAACTGAGATTTATGCTTGCAGCAATGTGTAGATTTCACAGGGGAGTATGTACTTCATGTCCAGTGTATTTTTAGGAGCCATGGCACTTAATTGAATAATTGAAAAAAAATACATTTAGCATATTTTATTAAATGGTTCGTAATTGGGGGGGGGGGGGGGGAAACCTTGTTTCAAAGATCTTAAAGACATGAAACCAAAAAGTTATCCTATTTTATTTTTTTTAAGTTGTAAAACTGAACTGTTAGCAAGTTTATATATATATATATATATACTGTATATATAATATACATAAAGGAGACTTCATATGCAAAAACCTCTGAGTCTGTGAAATTCTTCTTTTAATAGCATTTTTGGTTTCACTTTAATTGATGGTCCCTATAACACATTCTGTTGTCTATAAGACATTGCATCTACATCTCTACTGACTCTTATTAGAGTATTAGTAGTGTATTAGTAGACTGGTAGGGTTAGGGTTAGAATAAGTTGACATGCAGTTGTAAAGTTACTTATAGCAAACAGAATGTTCAAAAGGGACCATCCAAATAAAGTGTTACCACATTTTTTTTTAAAATCAGGATCCTATTTAGGTTCAGTAATCTCTCTTTAATGGCAATGAAAGGGTTATCAGTCAATTATTGAAATGCCTCATTTTCAAAAAGTAAAATTAGAGTAAAATTATTAACATAAAAATGCTAATTTCAAAAGAAAAATCACAGTTTCTATTACAATATGCAAGATTGTTTCGCCACCAGGGATTGCTAACCTTTTACAATAGCAAAGGAGTATATTAATTACGTACATTCCGTATTAAGCGGAATTATGGATGTTGTCGTCAAGCTGATGGATCTTTTATGGATGAGTGAATACATGTTTTTAACATGATTGTGGTATAAAGCAGGGCGCGATTGCTAGACGTATACCAGCGCAAAGTGAGTCCCGCAGATATAAAAGAAATAAGGACATTTCATTCATCCGAACTACACGCTGAATTACTCGCAGGTCACTTTATTTGAGGAATTAAATTTTAGGTAACGCAGCACTGCTTCACTTGCTCTAACGGTTAACGTTACACTATCACACTAAATTGCATTTGTGTGTGTTGAATGTTGTTAGTAAGGTTGTTTGTTGGCTGAATGAGACTAAGCTAGATTAACATTAGAGAATAACATACAGATCATATTCTAACTTATCATGTTGAACTATATAACATTGATTAGTTTTACATACATTGATTAATTTGCTCACCTGTTTGCTCAAGCAACATGCAACACTCGCGTCTCTGTCAAGTCGAAGTTAGTCGCGGTCGTGGAGCTCTCGGCATCTCCAAAGATGTTGATCTTCGTTTTAGTCCTCTATTTGTCTCAAAGTCTGCTTTTCATGCTCCATAATGTTTTAACAAAACCCTGCTAGGGATGCTCATGCTCTTGAGCTCGAATAAAGGGCATAACCGACTCAGTTGTCCACGTCTGTCGCCATGGTTACTGTTGCAGTACAAGGTCAAACCCAGCCCATTCTCATCCTTTAGCGCCATATAGGTGACTCTATATGACAAAACGGCGAAATATTACGCATACGGCACCCTTTGTCGTTAATATAAATCGCGAACCCAAGGCGTTATAAATCCTTTAGCGTTAGTATGAGACTACCCTACCCTACCCCACCCACACCTAAACCTACCCATCACAGTGCATGTTATATTAACGATAACGGGTGCCATGTACGTAGTATTTCACCGTTTTTTCATATAGCGTCACATATGACGCTAAAGGATGAGAATGCGTTGCCAAACCTGGCGGAAACCAGGGGTAAAGCAGATATGACGTCATTGACTGGCGACTCCTCACCCCTGCTCACACGTCCTGTTTCCTTGGTTAAAAATTGCAATTTTCTCACGATTTACAAATAGTTGGACACATTTGGGATACTGTAAGTAATCAACTAAACAAAATATATAACATTGACCTAGAGTGTTTTTTGGATATTTAACTGTAAGAATCCTGCATATTGTCACTTTAAATACTAAATTTTAATCAGCACACTTATTTTCAACATAATATGAAATGCTTCTTGTGTATAATAGCAGATTATAATTATTTATAAAAGGTTATGTGACACCGAAGACTGGGATAATGATATTGAAAAACTCAGCTTTGCCATCGAATGAATAGGAACAGCATTAAATATATTCAAATAGAGTAATCATGAATTGTTGAATTGTTCTTTTATAGATGTGGTGGACATAAGAAACATTCAAAAACAGTTAAAGAAAGCTAGCTTAAACACTTTCTATAAAGATATATAGGCCTAGTTCCTCTGACAGAAACCCCTAAAAGGTTTAGTAAATGAAATGCCTGACATAACTCTTGAAGCTTATTATAGTTTATAATGAAAAATAAATAAATAATTACATAAAAAGCAATCTGCAATTTCCAACCCCATTGTATGTTCACACAAGGGTTTAAGAGGGATATAAACCCTGGGGGGAACACTAATAAACAGAAAATGTATCTTTATAGGGAACATGTTCCCACACACTCTGTGTGACCACCTTCATGAACAGCACCATCTTGATTAGCAAATGTGTAACATTCCTTTGCACACTTTATGGACACTTGTGCGCTGAAGTCTGAAACATAGCTCCCAGTTTGCAACATTAACGGTGTGTAGAGTGAATTTATGGTGCGGTAGACTGGAGGGTGAGATGGGCTGTCCTGGAGGTCAAGCTGACCAGGGCAGATAACACAAGCTGATCCAGGGCACTGCAGGCCACTGTCCCCCCCTCTCAACCCATTCCATGGATTTTCAGCCCCATCCGTGCCTCTTTGAAGTACCTGTGATTTAAGGTTATGAGAGAAGGACTCTGGCGAGGCCTCATTGATCTCCAAGCGTATCGGCGGCTGCGACTCTGCCACGCTTTTGTTGTGAGGAGATTGACCCTATTTTCATCTCTCCGTCAACGTCTGATGACCGGACGGTGAGTCCAACCTCTGGCATCTGGCTTCTCTGAAGTGATGCTGTGGAGTGAAATACTGAGTGAGTGGGATAAACATTTGCTTTTATGCTGAAGGTGCCGGAATTCACCAAGCAGATCTCGGACATTGAGGACAGCACATGTGTGCTCCAACGGATGGTTGGCTTGAAGATGATTGTGTGTTTATGTGATGAATGGGATGCATGCCATTCTACAAATCAGAAACTATTGAGGAGGAAAATTGCTTGCCAAATTGTGGCAGATCCAGTTACTCCAATCAGATTGTAATGTTGATAAATGTAGAACCAGAAAAGCACATGCCGCAATTGCACACATCAACATTACTTGCTAGCTTGTTGTTCCAGCATCACTGAACATTTTAAGTGTTTGAGGATGCGTGCCATGGAAAGAAAAATGGCTGTGGCGGTTGTTCTTGTCTAATCCATACAGCCAAGCAGCTTTGAAATTTAACAAGCAAAAGAATTACAGCTCCTGAATGTCAAGCGGTTTATTTTGTTTTAATGCTACAGGAAGCAGCTGCCATCTACTGTACGTACACAGCCCACCCTCTATCATCCATACGCAGTACACTTGCATTAAATCTCTTCTACAATATAGCAAAGCATGTGAAGCTCATTCTGTGTGAGCTCAGAGAAAATTGTTTTTCCAAGAAGTCACACTGTTCTATGGGCTGTTGTTATTTGGGTCGATAGCAAATAAGATTAATAATAATAAAAATAAATAAATAAATAAATAAACAAAAGGATGGTTTGGCCAGGTTTTTAGACATCTTCTATTTGCGTTCATGTTGACTTTTCATATGGCTTTGATAACATTTTAATACCATTTTCACAAAATGATCAAATTTAATCTTTCTAAAAATGTCATGTGGTGTAACTATAAAGTAAAAAAGAATTACTGTAATTAGGTACTGTAATTACACCTTACTTACCGTAACTGTAAATAAGGTACATTTTCCTACACAATGCCAACATTTTCA
This sequence comes from Cyprinella venusta, assembly GCA_038021265.1. Taxonomy (NCBI): domain Eukaryota; kingdom Metazoa; phylum Chordata; class Actinopteri; order Cypriniformes; family Leuciscidae; genus Cyprinella; species Cyprinella venusta. Next base: position 13,085,744 of record CM075866.1, on the reverse strand, counting down.
TGTACACATCTAAAAGTTTGAAAACGTCTATGTTTAACAACATTTTAACAAGGTTAAATTATTAAATATTATGAAATGTAAAATATGAATGAATCGTTCATAAATATAATTACATTTTGTCACGAATGTCAAATTATCTGATAGATTTAAGATAATTATTTATTAGCCTTGATATCATGATGGTTTGCAGTATATATGTTTTGACAGACAATCATTTTTTTTGATAAGCAGTAAAGCAGCTTTGTATTTGTTTATTCTGCTCCCTTTACATGGAATTTGCAGCAGAACAACTTAAACACACTTAAATGAATCAATTTACTAAGTTTTAAGTTGAGAATGAGATGTTTTGAGTTGGACTCCCTCACATGTCAATGTTTTTATTGAGATTTCATTTATTTCATTCAAGTGCATAATTGACTTTCATTTGTGTGTCTTCTTTGTATGTAGGCTAATGATGTGATGTAATTTTGCTGCCTTTCTTGGCCAGGTCTCCCTTGCAAAAGAGATTTTTAATATCAATGGGTTTTTACCTGGTTAAATAAATGATAAATAAGAAAATAAATAAAATAAATATAAACTGAGAAAATAAATAATACTTAAAATGCTTATTTTTTTTAATTACGCTTTGTTCATCATGATAAAAAGACAGTTTTCTCAAACAAACAAACGAACGGACGAACGAACGAACGGCCGAGATGTGTTGCCCCTTGAGTTTTAGACTTAAGCTAACGGCTCTGTTAGCATTTAAGCAATCTTTCGCTGAACGAACGAGCGAAATGCCGAGATGTGTTGCCACTTGACGTAAGCTAACGGCTCTGTTAGCATTTCCAGGAAGCAGTCTTTCGCTATTGTTTACAAACGAACGAACGAACGAACGAATGAGCGAACAGCCGAGATGTGTTGCCACTTGAGTTTTAGACATAAGCTAATGGCTCTATTAGCATTTCCAGGAAGCAGTCTTTAGCTATTGTTGTGACTGGATGTATTAAGCTATCAGGCTTCACAACAGTTCTCTCAGGTAATTGCTTGTTCATAAAATAATTGAATTATGAAGTCACTCACACAAAGCTTCGCTAATTCCCCTTTGAACTCGAAAAGAGTTTAGTGTAGCAGCATGACAGTCTGTCATGGCCGTTGAGAAGTCGCTATTAAAAAAATTAGTTATAATTGTGGGAAAACATAAACTCTTCATGACCAGATGATCGCAGATGGAATCTCCATGGCAACATTTCCAAGGAGATGGAGGTTGATGCAGAAACGAGAGTCAGTGTGTTTGCTTTGGTGGACATTGGTGTCCTTGGTGTCACTTCAGTGTTGAGATCCCATGCCTATATTGAGAAAAGCCCCCGTAAAAATGATATTCTGCAATATGACTTTCCAGAACAAATATTTTAAAGGACACAGTTTCCAAGGCCTCCGAGCTTAGAAACCACTCCACATTAACATTATCTTGCGGTTAAGTTCTGTCACCTTTCAGCACAGCTCTAACCACTGCAATGCTTGATTTAGCTGTCAGTAGCACTTTAGCACATTTTGGCTAAGGTACGCTGGATCCTCCACTGCAAATGTTCTGTTCACTAACATCACTTCCTAAATCACAGCTGTTCGGTAGACGGAGGGAACAGAGTGACTAGACGGAACCCGGACCGACCCTGAGTCTGAGATCAAGGTCTGAGATGTTGTTTGAGCTTCTCAAAATTGAGTGTGATTTATATGTCATGGGGAAAAACTGTCGGTTTTTGCAATTTTGACAATGATGACCTTATGAGTGGGGAATGGTGGACTCCAAAAGGCCTTTTGGGAGACAAGCTGCTGCTTCATCTCAGACAATGGAGCACTGTACTGCATTTCCTATTATTGCCTTGGATCGTTTTTAAACGTATTAGGTCACTGTGATGTGGCCGTTACATATCGCTGCTCTAAAGCTGACCCGCTGATCAGATTCAAATGAGTGATCGTTCTGAGATCAAAAGATCATCTGTTTTTCAGAGACGCTCATATGGACTGCGTAGAATAATAAAATATGGATTAAATGATTAATGAAGAATGTCAGGTTGTCCACTTATGAGCTCTGACCACAACTTTCTAGGATTCACATTCACATTATTTGTCCATTGGTAATAGCTGAAACGTATCTCTCTTGAGTAGTTCTTCTTGGCAGTCGCCACTCTTCGGTCAGCAATGGGATGAATTTGGAACAGATTGCAGATTAAACTTGAGGAGGTAATTAGGCCTAAAGAGGAGATAATTTTGCTCCAGCCAGGCTCCTGTTGTTTTAAGTCCTTCTGGAAAATGTGGATTTTCCAATGATGACCATTTAAAGGTGTCACTGTGGAGCCATGGTGAATTAAAGGGAGTCACTACATAGTCTAAACAAGCAATCTTCTCCATTATCAACAGCCTGACAGGATAATAGAGTACAACTGGTCATGTGACAAGGGCTATGGTGACAAAAGACCGGCATCTATCATTTAGCCGTCTTGCAACGGCGCAGTTTGATTTAAAATGAAACATCGGGAAATTTAGCAAAAGGGAGGAGAGTGTAGAAAATGCTTGAATTTGTAAATCTCTCTCTCTCTGTGTGTGTCTCTGTGTCTAAAATGAATTTATTTATTTATTATCAAACATTATTTATTTATCAAACATTTTTTAAGTGTGTTTCTCTTACAGGTATTTGTTATCATATTTTACATTTACATTTGTAATTATGTATTCAGCAAATCAGATGCCTTTATTATTAACACCTTACCATAGTGGATCAAAAGCAATTTATCAGAGCCAACAATATTTGTAATATACAATGCCAGATTTATCAGCAAACTGGATGAGAGAGCAAGACGAGCAGAAATGCAGAGACGAAATTCAATTGCATGTTCTCGTTACAGCCTTAACACCAACTAATTCAGCATTGAGGTACTTTGACGAACAAAGCGAAAACTACCATAAAAGTTCAGGAGGTTATAAAGGTAAATGATTTCATCTGCCTGGCCCAAACTACAGCAAATGAACGCGGGCCAATAGCAGCAGAATGAGCCGGTCCATTCCTCTCCTAGGTGGAAACGAATAGTTAGAGTCCGTAATCTCCAGAGACGCCTCCAGCTCGCCCCAACCCCGAACACCCCCCCCCCCCCCCTCGCCAAGGGCTTTTAAGTGGAACCTTCTGAACATCGAGCCAGCGTTTGCTGGATAGCAGGCAGCTGGACTTTGTCATGCATGACCAGGGACATTCTTGTTAGTGTAGTGTAACCTTTTCTGCACTAACACAGATAACACTGGCACCTAGCTGGGTCCTAATCTGTGTGCAGTGCCCAAGCAAGGGGAGGGAGAGCGGGTGGAAGCTAAGAGGTGGTGGTGGGGTGAGTTGAAATTATTCCGAACAGCAGTGGCTATAGGGACCCTGGCACCCCCCAACACCGGTGGTGACCTCACTACACCGAGAAAACAGATTCCCATTCAGGGACATTTATTGCATATCAGCTTGAGATCGTGAAACTCCTACTGTAGAACAACATTGGTGCTGTTCCTCAGCCAAGTGCTTGACATTCGCTTCCCTTTGTTTTCCTATTGGAATGCTTAGTTTGTCAGTTCGCATCTGCTTTATGCTGTCTCTAAAACCTTGAATATGCAAACTGTGGTTTCAACAGCATGAAGTATAAATGAGTTGTAGACGTGTTGCAGTAGTCTGTGTGTTTAACTCTTCGCCGCTCGTGCATGTTATGCGCCAGATGATCAAAGAATCGAGGGGTTCATCGCTAAAATGTTCATCTAATCTCAATAGAGCTGCAAGGGATTCACTGTTGGTGTGGAGAGCTTAGCTGCTTCAGGGAGAGGGGCCTTCAGACAGAGAGAGCCAACATGTGTACTCCAGATGCCCAAATGCAGAGGTGGGTGTGAGCCACCCTAGTGCTGACAATAATTCGGGGACAGCGGGTGTCAGGCTGAGAGAGGCCTACACCTCATCACCCCGCCGGCTAATTGATTTCCAAATGAGCCGCGGTATTTCTGCACAGTAATCTTGAAAGGCGGTCATAAAAATGTCCGGGGATACAGGGTGTGCCGCGCTTTTATCTGAAAAGCTAAAATGTCTCTCGCTTTCCTTTCCTCTCTTATTTCTACAACCGCTAACCTTTCAGTCTTTCTCCTTTCTTCCACTCAAGCTTTTTCCTCTTATTTGCCTTTTTCCCTTCATGCAGTTCTAAGCTGGCACACCTGATTTTTTTTTTCTTTCTCAAATGCAGCCCTTCTCTTTGAGAGCAAATGTCTGAGATGGAAGAACATCCAAATCAGAACCATATTGGTGCTCTCACCACACTGTGTGCAAAAATATGTGTGTATGAGAACAAAGTGAGTTCTCTAAAACTCCAAATCTTAATAGCGTTCCAAAAACAATGATACATTGTTTTTTCCCATTTAGCTGCTGATTAGGTGATAAGCGGTTTGGTGTTGTGAATATTGGCCATCAGTCTCCAGATTATTTTGGTAAATGAAAACCAGGGACCATGAAAACCCTTTGCCTATCATATCTTTATCTTGTGTATGAAAATGTGCTGTAATATATTGACGTTTCTTTTAGTTACCTGACAAAACCATTTTTTGTCTATATACCATGTACAGTATAGTGAACATGTGGGAAAGGTTAGGAAATGTGAGCAAGTGTGAGCTTCAAAATGACAGTCTTTTTTCAAATTAATTTAATTAGGCTATATTTAATTCAATTTACAGTATTTTTTTTTCAACTGTTTGAACGGGTTAATTGCCTAGATAATTTAACATTGCTTGCAATGATATGAATTCCACTTCCAGCATGAGCTCAACTTGATTTTAGGGAAATAATTATTCTGCAAAGTCAGCAAAGTAGTATCCCTCTTTATTTAATATTCATGTAACATTTATTTTCCTTGATGTTGAACAAAACATGAACATTTTTGTAAAAAGAAGTTGAAAATGAAACAAATACATTTTATATTTATATTTATTTCATGCTCTCAAAGCAATAATATTTTGTATTTGTATTTTGTATTTCAAACTGTGTTGTCAAATTTGGTAAAATATATATTGTACCGATGCATAAATTGGACATTTCCATAATATATTATTACACTGTAAAAAATATTATTGGTTTTACTTTTTTTTTTTTTTTTTTTTTTTTAAGTAACCTGGTTGCCTTAAAATTTTAAGTTCATTGAAATGGAAAAATTGAGTTAATACAATGAAGATTAATTGAATCACCAGAAACTCAAAATATATGTTATCTGAACTACATAAATTATCTAAGTTGATTTGACAAAAGAAAAAAAAATACAGTGTATATAAATTAAATATATAAATTGCATAAAATCTGAAAAAACTATTGTAATTTTATCATATTATTTAGTCATATGAATTACAAGTTACCGCAGTGCTTGATAATAGATGTTTCTTTTACAGAAGATGTTTATTTTTCTATATATATATATATATATATATATATATATATATATATATATATATATATATATATATATATATGTATATATATTCATAACACTCCTTGAGTTGACTAAATTAAACATATTTTGTAATGACAACATAGCTCTGTAATGGAGTAGAATATCTTAAAGCAAACATTTCCACAGATTACTCAGAGCTGTTGTCCTGAGACTGTCACATTTTAAACTTGGGTAGTGCAGAGGCTGGGTAGGGACATTATACCTGGCAGAGCTGACAACTAACTGACCACTTGCGTCTCTGCTGGCATTTTGCCTCTCTCCCTTAGAGCCATCCAAATGTAAATATTTCCTTAGTTACCCTGCTTGTTGATCTGCAGACTATTTCCATATTTATATTGCACTCAAAACATTTACTGAAGACAATGTGAATTGACTAAGGTGTTGTTCCATTAACAGTAACAGTCACGTTTTGCAAACAACCTTTTCCTTCTTTTTTAGCTACTGTTCCCCACTCAGATGAGGCAATTATAGTGCAAGAAAAATGTAGCACATTGATGCAATGTTTTATTTAATGTCACCGCAGCTGTGTGTGCATACAGGTCATTTTTATGTTTGTCCACAGTAAAAAATAATCCTGTAAAAAACGGTAAACTACTGGCAGCTGTGGTTGCCAGCATCATACCGTAAAAATATGGTATGTTACTGTTTTTGAAATTAACAGCTAAATACTGTATTACCAGCTAGAGTATAAAACTTTAATTTAAAAGCTATATGCTCTAACACAAAAACAGGGACACACCGTATTTTTACGGTAACCACAGCTGCCAGTAGTTTACCGTTTTTTTTTACAGGATTATTTTTTACAGTGATCCTGTAATTTACCGTTTTTTTTATATAGTTATTTATATACCGTAATGTCGTTTTTTTCTTATTTGGTATTATTTGCATAATGCAAAAATTGCAGCCAAGCCCTTTTTGATGTGTTTTCAATGATTGTGCTTTAATGATTTCAATGATTATCACGCACACACACACACACACACACACACACACACACACACACACACACAACTCCACTCTCTGCAGAGTACATTCTTTGAACCTTGTTTCCTGTTTGTCTTTATGACACTTAATACACAATCCAGACCAAACAGTTTAATACTGTTCTAGCAGCTTTCTGGAACAGAAACACAATTCATCTAATGACTCTTACATGGAACACAACTGACAATACAAAATTATATCATAACATTGATAAAATAAGATAAAAAAACAGATTTGTCAGAAAAAATACATTAACCTCTTAATGTTTGTGTGTTTAATTTGTGTGGCGGTTTAAAATAAATAGAAACGAGAGAAACAAAAAACAGAAAACTTGGTGGACGCAGGCTTTATTTACATTTTCATTTTTAAGATTAAGATAATCTTCAAATGTCAAATAAGTACTTTCAAGCATATTTTTAAAAATCTATATATCAGAGTGTAAATTCCCTTTATCTCTGCCCTGATGGCTCCAGAATACGCAGAGCTTGGTGGCTCCTTCTTATCAGAGCCTTGCTGAGCCTATCATCACTTTTAGGAACTACAAGGTGAACTCTGACCTCTGATCCCTCTCTTCGCTAAGATATGGATAAGAAACATAGTTCTCCCAAAACGACTGATAAATCCAAACTTTTAAAAGCACATTTTCACAGAAGGAGTGGGGTCTGGAAATGAGGAACTTGCTTCTCCTCTTAAAAGTCAACAGACGCATTAGAGTAAGTGAAACATCTCCATCCAAGAATTTTATATACAGAGGCTTGAATGGCCATTTGAAGGAAAAAAAAAACATTATGAGATTGGTAAAAGCAACATCATGCCATTGATTCAATAAATCACAGGCAGACCGCATCACACGATGCAGAATGGACAAATAACAAAGTCAGCTATGACACGGTGTCTGTTTCGCATTACGATTAATCGTTGCATACAATATAACCACGTTATCAACTCTCTCCCCTCTCCTGTTCCAAGAACAACCATATACGCTGGCATCAATTACCCATCCCAAAATTCGGTTAGCTCTTCTTTTCACAAAGCCGAAACAAAAGCCGATGGCTACACAGAACCACACTGGGGCTGAGGCTAAACAGATTAGCACCGGGGCTGCTGGGTATCTGGTGAGTGTCAGCGGTTGCCTGGCCGTAGTTTGAGTTTGCACGCGTGTGTTGGTTGGACTGGCTTTGGACGTCCTCTCTCAGTCCTGAGGCTTCATTCACTGATACGGTGTATTGTGGAGTCGGTTTTGAAATCGGGTTAGGGCGACAGGGAGAGAATTCAAGCATTTGCTCGCTGATTTGATTTAGCGAGGGCAATCGGTCGGGCAGTTTCTCTGATTTATAGCTTCCTGCTTCCCTTTTGCTCCTCACGTTGCCCTCTCACATACAGTACTGGATCATGCTGCTAGTGGAAGAGGGCACTCGTACTGACCCAAACATACACGCTTGCACACGCAGACTACTGATCAGTGGTCACTAAACACTGGGTTTGTGCTAACTGTATTTACAGTTTTTACAATCTCTATGACAATTTTTTGAATACTTTTAACAGATTTCCTTAACGCACCAACACACCTACAACACACAATTGGTAAAACGGTCAATTTCATGCTCAAAATCACACACTGTAAACTAAACTCCAACACACAACACACTATGTCTAGCAAAATACTCTCTACAGTTTTGTTTGGGTTTAGCAAATGCGTGCATTTTGTTTCCTTTGCTGTAGAGATTCCATACAAATATTAAAATTAATGACCCTTCTCAGAATAGCAGTTTAGAATGTATGGTTTATGAAAAAAAAGAAGACAGAGACAGAATTGGTGCAGTAAAGGCTTTGCCATTTCTGCAAGATGCAATAGCTGCCATTTACAGTACTAATGTATGTGAAAATACAAAATATACAAACGGAAAAAGCCATCTTGTTCTCATCCACATCACACCTGATATATCTTCTCTGGCAAGGCTTCTTGGGACGAATCATTTGGCATTCCTTATCCACCCTTGGCAGTGTTCTGGGATGTCTTGGCATGCAGCATCCATTGCATCCAGGAGGGATATTTGGTCCTGTGGATGATGGTGAAAAACCTTCCATCTCCAGGCTAAGAAAGGGAAAGGGGAGCAATGGGCAAGGAATAGGGACATCATCCTCTGATGGGATCAAACCAGGGGTGCGTTTCCCAAAAGCATTGTTAGCTAACTATGGGCGCAAGTTCCATCGTTAACAGCATAGTTCAACGAGTCGGTGTTTCCTGAAACCATCGTTCCAATGAACATTCGCAAACAGCATCGCAAAGTTGGGTGGTTTGAACGACCGCTCTCGACCTGTGGTTAGAGGCATCGTTTCTATATTTCATGACATTTGGGTGTAATAAATCCTTATCTTGAGCAAAATAAGCAAGCTGACATTCAGTACAACTGGTACTATTTATTTAGAATACATACAAATGTAATTTTCGTCTTAGTTTGTCAAAAGATTTAAAGTTCCGTGTTTGAAGAGTGTGCATGTGCGAACGTGCTCTACTATGTAAGAACGAGCCAAATATTGAGTCTGGTAATAAAGCAAAATAACTGAGAACAATTTGAAACAGTCCTCAGATGACATGTCTGTTATTTATATGAACAAATTTAGCGTTAATTGGATCTCAAACAGTTTAATTAAAAGTAGTTATTACTCCACCACATGCGAAACCAACGTGGTTGAACGATACTTTGCGACAATGGGTTTCGGGAAACAGTCGCGACTAGCTAGTTGATTTCTCCAACGATGCACCGTACTATGGTAGTGAAGCAGCGAGTTACATCGTTGTACGGGAAACGCACCCCAGTGACTACACTGGAATTGTATTCTCATCCTTTGGCGTCATATAGCTGACGCCATATGACATTTCGTCGAAATTCTACGCACACGGCACACTTTAGAGTCAATATAACACGCACTGTTATGGATGGGTTTAGGTCTGGGGTAGGGTCTGCGTCTCATATTGACGTTAAAGGATGCTGGTCTCCTGTATGACGCCTTGGGTTCTGCACATAGCTGTCAACCCTCCCGTTTTTTTTTTTTTTTTTCTGGGTTTCTCACGTATTTTAGCTCTTTTCCTGCTGTCTTCCCGTTTTAGTATTTTCCCGTAAAATATCCCGTATTTTTACGCTCTGACTGCGTGAGACAAGCTCGGACAGATTCGGCTTGAAGACGTTCACCCTCGGACGCTGCGCCACCTGCGCTGTCACAAAAAAAGCCATGTGAAATGAGATCTTGCCGGTCTTGTGCATCTAACGTGTAATTTTTGCTGCGCTCGTGCGGACGCGTCAAGTATAAAAGCTTTACTACGTGTCAGTGCACGCTCTGTTCGGTAAAGTTGCACAGACCTCTCACAATCATCTCCTGCACTCGGCCTCCGAAGCACCACTTACTCCCCCTCCGTTTCCCCAAAGCCTGACGGTTTTCCTCATAAGCTGATATATTTCAACATTTTCTGATATATATATATTTTTTTAAATGACACAATGTCTCTTTCTCTCTCACACATATGTAGGCTAGTTATAAACTCTTTAGACTTTCAATGGTTAGAGCTTTATTTTTAATGTTTGAGGGTAAGGATCATGTAAAAGAAAAAAATACCTTATTTTGGGGATGGATTCCAGGAAATCTCACTCATTTTCAATGTTGAATGTTGACAGTAGGTTCTGCGTGTTATATTGACGCTAAAGGGTGCCATGTGCGTAGTATTTCGATGAAATGTCATATGGCATCACCTATATGACGCCAAAGAATGAGAACGAGCTCGAAATGCCACATTGTCCCATATACATAATTCAGCTGTTTCTCTGTAACAATAGAATAAAATACAGGGGATATACTTGTGTTTCAATTCACAATATAAACAGCTATTTACCTTGACTTTAGCCTGTAAGGTTAAGTTTAGAACATGGTGTTATCTGTCCTGAAATACATTGTTAAGGCGTTGGTAAATTTGGCAGTAAAAATCCATTGTTTTGGTCTTGTTTGAGCTTGTGTGATCAAGCAAAGAATTCAAGCATTTTAAATTTGTGTTAACTGAATGCATTTTGTGTTAAAGCGACAAGAAATGTGTTAATAGTATAGCTTACACAGACGGATGTAGTGCTATCTGTGTTAAGAGTTTTGAGAAATTGTTAAAACTATTGAAAAATCTGTCATAGCAATCGTAAAAAACTGTATTTTAAGATGAAGAAATGCTTCCCACGCCCCAGTTAGGGAAATCCTTGTTTGCTTTCTGGCAGTCCTCTACAGGCAGTCTCTGAGACTTTTCAACACAACAATATCATTTATTTCTGGCCAGGCAGTTGCGAGGCTGGATAATGGCTGCCTTTGACAATGCCACCCGCAGACTGAGAGGGACAGTGGAGATGAAAGCTGGCATGCTGCTAACCTTTGTGTTTCAGAGAGATGATTCTCCTAATTGCTTGTGACTGCACGAATAGCCTTGTAGACGACTGCTGTCCCGGATAGTATAGGGTGTGCCCGATGCCTGTGTGCCCACACACACAGTCCCATACAAAAGGCCCACAGAGCTGGAGAAAGCAGAGTGGCCATTGTGTAGAACCACTACGATTCACGCATGGAAACATGGAGCCTTAACAGTTTCCTAGATTTTCAATGACCGCATTTAGTTCAAATACCACATCACAGCCAATAAAGTCCAGTGTTCTCTTTTTTTAATCGTTATTATACTATTTATATTATACAGTACACTGAGAAAAATGAATTATTAATGCTGTAAATGATAAAAACATTATTTTGACAAATATGTTTTTGTTTGTTACTCTATTTGAGTAGGCCACTTAATATGGTTTGGTAGAAAAACAAACAAACAAAAAGATTATATATTGAACGTATTATTTGGAGTGCACAAGGCTTAGACGTGAGTGTTTCCAATTTAGAGCGTTACAATTACTTGAAATATTTATAACTGAATTCTGAAGCATTTCATTACTCGTCTATTGCGTTTGAAATCGTATACACTGTAGGTTCTACATTTGATGAAGTCTGTTAGAAAAGTGATGTAATATATAGTGCATAGTGATGTATGGTGATGTATACAAGATGTGTTTATATGGAAATTAGAGCATGACTGTGTTTAGTATGAATGCAATCTGATTGTATTAGATCCGCCTCAACAGTATTGTTAATAGTGTTCATTCCACGTGAACTTCAGAATCCTGGTGGAAATAGTATGTAGTAGGTCATCCATTTTATGAATACTGTGAATTACTCATTTCTCATTCTACTTTTCACCTATAGGTGTATTATTAAACCATTTGGTGTTAAAAAAATCAAAATATTTTTAAGTAATCCATAGTTTTCAGAAAATAAACAATATTATTGACAAAAATTGTATAAAAAAAAGTACTGTGTTGAGTTAGAATTGAATCCACAATGAATACGGGTCAGTTTATCCCCCTTGGTCCTTTGCTGTTTCTTTTTACAAATGACTTGCCATTGAAATGACTTGTCATTGCCATTGGAATGACATGATGGAAAGTAAATGATGACAGAATTATCTTCTTTTTTGTTGTTGTTGTGAGAATGAAATTTGATGGTAACCTGTTCAGTGTTACTCAAAGGCATTGGAGCAATGGGTGGTCCAGTTATGGCCCTTTAAGAGCCCTCTTATTTCCATCCACAGCTGTCCTCACCCCAGCCTGCTGTCCAGAATCCAGCCACATATCTACCAGCTGGCCTTCAGTGCCGCTAAAGCCTCTGGTTTTAGGGTATGTGACATCAAGGCATCGGAGCAAAGGCCTAATCACGTTAACATCCACAACCAGACGCTCCACTCATTTGACTAATCAAAGAGAACAGCTCGTTCAGAGAGAAGAGAGGCACTGTATGAGGTACTTCCTATCTCCTTTTCTTATCTGTTCATCCCTGTACAGCACCTATGCAGCATGCACTTAATGTGGCCTGGACTCACTCATTAGCTTGCACATGTTACCTGGAATGCTCTGTAAGGGGGGAGGGTTTGCATGGCATATACTGATTGTTTTGCAAAAATTACTACATAGAAGTCTATTTTCTTAATAATTTTAATGCAACGGTTTTCCTAATTTTTTTTATCTATCTATCTATCTATCTATCTATCTATCTATCTATCTATCTATCTATCTATCTATCTATCTATCTATCTATCTATCTATCTATCTATCTATCTATCTATCTATCTATCTATCTATCTATCTATCTATCTATCTATCTATCTATCTATCTATCTATCTATCTATCTATCTGTCTATCTGTCTATCTGTCTATACATTCTGTCTATACATTCTGTCTATACATTCTGTCTATACATTCTGTCTATACGATCTGTTTATCTCAGTTAATTTTGGAGTATGCCAGATTTAATCTTATGATAATATAAAATAAATAAAAGCTATTCATTTTCACATGCTAATATTCTTTGATTGGTGTACATGTGCGATCAAATTGATACAGATACAATGTTACTGGATAACAAATGAACTTTTCGTGTCTGAAAATTACTAATCTGCTTTGTAGTTGCTTCAATATTATCAAAACTATAATTGTTTTTTTATCGTTGGTGCTATTTTCAAATAAGTTGATTCTCAGAACTCTTAGTACTAATATCTAAGTACAATACACAAAATCACAAAGTATTTAACACAAAATAAGTGTTTCATCTATATAAATGTTTCATTCACAGTGCCTTTCATAAAGCTCTTACTGTAACAAACTTTTAACGTGCATCTCTTCTTGGTCAGTTTAATACATTTGTCTATTATTTAATACAAATGAAATTACAGTAATGGCAAATTAATTAATCTTTGGTACACATTTAGATTTCTATAGATATTGATTCCATAGACAGTTTTCATAGAACTTTGCATTTTCAGATATGGATAACCAAATGTAATTAATCTTTTTTTTTTTTTTTTTTTTTACATAAGTAATGACTAGATAATAACCAACAGAGAGAGAGAGAGAGAGTGAGAGAGAGAGAGAGAGATGTAGTATAGCATCAGATTGATCAGAGATGCATTGAAGGGAGGCACAGATGGCATCAAACAGCTTTTTACATTATATGTATGCTGTATGCTGTGATTTACCATTTACCCTGATAAAGTTTACCCTGCAGTTTACCCTGATAAAGACTGCCACATTACTGTATACTCCCTAAATCTGTAAAGGTCAACTGCTGTATATTCAGAATGGGACAGTGAGAACATTTACTGAATTGCCAGCAAACTTCTAGCACAAAACCTCACGGCAGTTTCATAACAGTTTCATTACTTTATCACAACTTTTTAAAAACACACTGGATACTATTACAAACATTATGGATTTGATATTACATAAGTTAGATAATGTAAGTGTATTTTATGTGTAGTTCATCTATAGCCTGTGTTACTGTAGTTGTCTTTTTAGCAGCCAGGGTGATTTAAAACGTATATATTGCATTGTTTGCTATTAAATGATTTTTTTTTTTTTATTGTTAAAAGTACTACATTGAAAAAAGATCATACAGTTGTGTTTCGGTGATTAAACCAAATGTACATATTACATTTTACAATAATCTTGTGTTTGAAACAATGATTATGTTGAGTGAAATGTGCAGACCATTAATGAACGCATGGCATCAGGTTTTGAAATAATGAGTTACAAGTGGGATCAATTTAGATTTTTCGACTGAGAGTTTTGAAAATATACACTTGTGGAAAAAATACCAAAGTTAATAAAAAAACTAAGTCAAAGGAAAAATAATATTGATGTTATAAATATTATAAAGTAATATTATTAATATATAATTATTTTTACAAAAACTTTTTTTTACACATTCAGAACTCAAAAAGAAAGTACAGTCAGTCTCAGTAAAACAACATTCAAAAATATAACCAATAATAGCATAGATATATATTTGCTTTGTAATTCCAGTCAGTATATTTTTGCAGCATGGACGGCATTCCAACATCAACACTTATCAGAAAGTTTTCAGCAGGAGCCATTTCTGCACCAAAGATTGGTCCTGTCCTGGTGGTGAACGATGTCTATAATGTTAAGCACAACAAATGACAAAACCATCCAGACGCGCACATCAGCGCAGGGGTCAGGGAAGGTAAGGAAAAAGAGGCCCTCTATGACATATCTACTGTGGGAAACGGGCCGCAGAGATAACCAAGCTTTAGTGTTTCATCTCTGCTTCATCCCATACACATTATCACTGACCTTTCACCCTGCAATAAGAAAGGCTATGTAACCCAGAGAAACACACAGCTGTAAATCTCTTTACCCAGAGCTATAAAAGTGTAGGACATTCAAACGATGTGAATTTTGTAAAAAACGAGGGAAAGGTTTTTATTTTTTTTTATTTTTTTTATTTTGTATCTCTCTTCATTGTATTAACTAAAAAAAATGTAGGTAACTTACCTATCGCTTTTTTTTTCTCTGTCCCTCTCTTTCTTGCCTGCTAAATGGAAAGAATACTGGAGACTAGTGAGAATGGACACATTTAAAACTGAGAAGATACGCAGCCACAGGAAATCCCACATATCCGCTAGCATACACACAGTGATAAAGAAAAATGTGATAGTTAGATTGTTTTACTCTTTGGCCTAATGAAACAATTTTCCATGACAAATTATCCCACAGTGAAACAGTGGCTTCTGTTAATTAGTACCCAATTATAGCATGACATTCAGAACTAACTCTTTAAAGATTGTATCTTCATTGCATGTCTCAAATGACAATACAAAATCATTGGCCTATTTACTGAGATTATATAGGATATTTATCCAACTCCTTACTTATTTAAAACAACAACAACAAAAAATACTATGTTTTATTATACACATTGATTTTTTATATATATATTATAAATATAAAGCATAAAAAACATGAATTAAAAATGCCACTTTATTTCAAGAAATATACTGGTTCACCTAAATATGAAATTTCTGTCATTTATTCACCCTTATGCCGTTCCAAACCTGAATGCCAAGTAGCATGCCATTCTTTTTTCTCTGGAATAAAAAAGTCGATATTTTTAAGATTGTTGCAACCAAACAGTTTTGGTCACTATAGACCTTAATGAGGGTAACAACAAGAATGAAAACGTGGCTGCAAGGATAGAAGTAAAACGTCTTTCCAAGAAAGAAAAAAAAAATCATTTAAACAGTTTTACATAAATTACATTATCTAGGACCCTTATACATGCTTGCCTTTGCATAGACTGCAAGTCCCTCACAGCCTCGTTTTCTTTCGTGTGAAATTTCAATATGAATTGATGCATTGAACATCTATCATTAAGGTCCAAGGTCTATTGAATTCCATATGATCCATAGAAGAAATAAGGTAATTTTGATCTATAAAGGTGAGTAAATGATGACAGAATATTTATTTTTAGGTGACCTATCCCTTTTAAATACACATATTATTTAAGCTTTACTTAAATATTCAAGTATATTATTTAAACTTTTTTTGAAAGTCAAAGCTGGGACATAAACTAAAACACAAAACATACTTTATTATTGCAAAGGCAGGTAAAAATGCCCTGGCCTAAGTCGTTCAAATGCTTGGATGGGTTTTATTTCGGCTAATGAGGTGTGAAGCCTTTGGGTATGTGTGTGTGTGTATGTGTGTGTGGTGCTTCCCATAAACCAAATGTGAGAAACAGCTTGTTTGGTAGGAATTAGGGGTTTACATTTTCCTTTGACCACTCACTACCATGCCTTCTAATGTAAAACTATGCAGAGTGAATTTTTTGTGTTACCGTAAGACCATCAAAACGAATTGTAATGCAGTTTAAATTTTGTCAATGAAGTAGACACAATGGTTTTTGTAACCATCAGCTTGTTTTCCAAAACTTGTCGTTAATATGTCTATTTTAAGAAGGTATCGTTCTCAGTGGTTGATTGGTTGCCTTGGCCTCTCTTATTGTCATCTCATTCCTGTCTGTGTCTTGCAGACATGGGCCCCCGGCCCCTTTGCAATGTAGCCATTAACTAAGGTCATTACAGAGAGAGGCTTTGTCATTAAGACCACATGGTTCTCCATGAGTCATGCGAATGACTTTTCGTTTTATTTTGTGATTTCTTCATGGGTTTAGACAAATCTGAAGTGATCAAAGTATCACCTTCAAGTGCCGAGGTGTCGGGGTCAATGTCATCCTCTCTTTTAACGGCCCTTTGAATAAGACATGCCTATTGTTCTGTATTGACAGCACATACTTGGACCTGTCAGTCAACGTGTCACAAAGTGCGCATTGACGAACCCAGAGGTTGCGTTATCGCTGAGAGTAATAAATCCGATGCCGTATTAATGCGGTGCATTTCAAGTATTTTTACAGCTTTGTAATCGGTGTGATAGAAACCGCCAGAGCTGTTATGACATGGGAAAGTTGCCTTACCACCCAGGTGCTAACACCCTTTTGAGCAGCTCTGCTTAGCATTGGCGTCTCCTCCAGAGCTTTCAACAGTGCTGTTACTTTACAGACTCGCAAAGACCTCTGGGAGATGTAGTCCTGCAGAGTTTCGGAAACCCAATGGATGCGGATTTGCTTCTTTCACGTGAACTGAATGAATCCGTCTTGCCTAAAATTGTGCTGTTGTGTTCAGAGTTTAGCCTTAAGCAAAATCACAAGCTGAAAAACACAACAGATCCCTTACGCTCATTGTAGCCGAGCTGGTAAATGCAAGACGCCATCTGTTTTTTTTCAGTGAATGCCAAAAGTAACCCAAGGGGATGGGCGAAGTCTGTGATTGGGTCGGCACCCTGTTGCTTCAGAGGCCTGGTCTCTGTATCAAACGACGCCATGCTGGAGGAAAGACCCCATGGCACAGGGGATACTGTTATAGAGGCAGTGACCTGGATGTGTGTCGGTAGGGAGTGTGGTTTATCTCCTCTCTATTTGTCATTTGTTCTTTTCCTTTTTCTATCACTCCTCCCCCATTTCAAAAGGGCAGTTTAGTTTCCCTTCCCTACTCCTTCTTGTTTCCCCTCTGTTTTTCCATGAAATCACTCGTCTGTCACCAGATCCTAGCCATCGTACACAATTCAATTGTCTCGGCGGTCGTCGCACAATGAGTTCCTTGTCCTCTTTGATTCTTTTGTCTGGAATGAGGCCCGAAGCAAAAGCTGTGGTGCTTTTAAGCACGTTTTAGCCTGGGTTTGTTTTATTTCTGAATTGAAAGTTGACCCAAGACTCATTCATATAGCACCATAAAAAAGGCCTCACTCCCGGATTTACAACTCACGGTGTTTCCCAAAGGCCTTTGAGGCCATAGTATACCTGACTCTACTGATTCCCCCTCCCGCCAGTGCCGCCACCAACACAATATTGAACCCAATGCATTTTAAGCCATGCGGTCAAGGCCCATAAAAGCCTAACAGTCTATGCTGTGGCTGTTGGTGGTCTATCTTGTTCTTTGGCCTTTAGATGGCAGAAGGGGCCTTTTTTTGTCTGTCTGTGTGTAAGTGTGTGTGTAAGTGTGTAAGTACGTCTTTTGCAGGGACGTCTGAGAGAGAAAAACATCAAAAGGCAACATAATCCAGGTACAGGGCTTCACTTTTAACTTTTCAGCAGCTAGTGTCTGAAGCAGCTATAAAACTGTGGCCAATGGGACGAGAAACGTGATTGATGCTGAGCACAGCTTAATTGCTAAGAGATTTAGCTGCCTGTTCATAATATACTGAAAATATAGAGGCTTTGGGCAGAACCTTTGTATTTCCATAACACATTGGGGTTTTGAACCGTCCACGCATATATTTAAGGTAGTTTATGTTCTGGAAATTATGTTTAGCGTGTGTTGCTGGCACTGTGAAAAAAAATTGCTGGGTTGTTTCAACCCAACTTTGGGTCAAACATGGACAAACCCAGACGCTGGGTTGGATTTTAAAATAACTTTTTAACCTAATGTTTGGGCTTGTCCATATTTGACCCAAAATTGGGTTAAAACAACCCAGCATTTTTTGGAGTGTACTGTTGGTTTAACTAAAAAAAGGATAAGTTATCTGGTTACATTGAGATAAAAAAAATAAGTTAATACATTATTGGTTTAATAAATGGAAATATTCAAAATATCATGTCATCCGAACAATAATTATCCAAGTTGATTTGACAAAAGAAAAAAAAAATTGCTAGTGTTTTATAGTGTTTCTTGCAGCTAATTTCCTTTTTTTATGTTTCAATTAATAAAGAGGCGGAGGAATGCAGCTGGGTAGACTTCATGTGGCCACCTGGGTTCTTCTCAAGTCTAACCCACTTCCAGAGCACCCTTAGAGGTGAGTGAGAGGGGATTGGGATAACTTTTCCTGTAAGTATGCAAGTCTTGTTGGAAAACATGGAGGGAACTGTAAGGTGGTGGGGTGGGGGGTGAAGAAGTAGGCTACACTTCGGAGATTTCTCAGGCTCTGTCATAATCTTTATTGCATGATGTGATAGAAAATAAATGTCTCTGGATCATTGAGGTTGACGTGCCAGGGGAGCAGCTTACAGTTTAAGGGTGTATGACTGCATAACATCTAGTTTTATTTTTCTATTTCAGTGTCATTCACATGCAAGCGGGTTTATGGTGACCTGGTTTTATTTTGATCCAGCCTAGAGGGAAGTTAGACAGGCACTTGAAAGCCTTCCACTAAACCACATGGTTGGAGGGGTTTTTATCTCCACCTAGCGGTTTAATGGTTTTAATGCTGCAGGTGAATGCTTTGCGCAACTTCTCAGTTATCTAATTCGTTAGTGCTGCGTGCGCTTGAAATGCATCTAGCCTAAATGCGAATTACGAAGCAATATTAACTAACCCAATACTGAAAGGAAAGTGGGAAAAGGAGAAAATGAAACACATTTTTATCATGATTTTTGTATTCATAAAATGAGTGCAAACCTGCAAGGTGATAATCCGCTCAATTTTTGTAAGTAAAGTTAGGTTATAAAGGAAATGCATTTTCTACCACGGAAGATATAAACGGAACACTATAAAGAAATGCTGTAGCCTATATATTTGTAAGTAGAAGCATGAATGTCATTTTAAATTATTCTTATTAAGGGTCAACAAGTAGGCTAAATGCTATTTTCTGTGTTTCTTCGGGATTTTTTTCCTGCGTATAATGACTGGATATTAATAATTTAAATACATTCAAATAAAACAAAACATAGTTTACTGCAACAGTAAGATAAAGACAATACAAAATGACACAGAATTTTCACGGAAATAACATTTTTTATTTTAATAACACACTGTTGCAAAAACCAAAGTGGTGATGAAATGAAAATCCAAAATTATGAATACCGCTCTAAATAACATATCCCGACATGGAATCATGGATTAATTGTTTTTTTTTTTTTTTTTTTTTGTTTTGTTTTTTGTTTGTTTTTTTATATATATATTTTTTCTTTCACGAATTTACGGACTTTAAAACCTAATCTGTAAAGGGCATGGCTGTAGTAATTTCCATCAATGTCCCACTCACCCGGATGGGGAAATATTATGGCCAGCCAATATATTTTAATTTGCCCTGATTTTGACTTTAAGAAAATTGAACGTGCATAGATATATTACACACATTCATGAAAACAATGATATGATTAAATCTATGTAGTCTAAATGAATGTAGGCTAATTAGAAAGAAAGAAAGAAAGAAAGAAAGAAAGAAAGAAAGAAAGAAAGAAAGAAAGAAAGAAAGAAAGAAAGAAAGAAAGAAAGAAAGAAAGAAAGAGCTTTTATATTCTCTTTGATTTTGGATATCCACTTATTATATTTTTGTTCATATTTAACACACATTTAATGTCTTCTTTTTATCTATATTTTACAATGTTAGCATTTATATGGAAGCAAAACCTTTTTTAATAATAATAATAATAATAATACAGGCCTATCCTATTTAGTTATTTGTTTTTAAGCATTCAAACCACTTTTATTTCAGGCCTATTTAAATAAGCTAATATTATCTCATTTAATTGGCAGTCTGTGGCATCGTCGGCGATTGATGATCTTGTAGCCTACACTCTTCATCTTTGGTGATAAATGTTTTAGACAAGCCACTCTTGACATTCTTACTCAATATCCTCGATGAAGCCATAAAGGAGAGGGCTGGATCTGCAGCAGGACCTGTTCTTTCTCAATGCACAATACCCACAAACTTCTTCACTTCACATTGCGTCCCAAATATAGATTTACAGGTGTACAAAATAGGGCAAATGTAATCAGTTCGCGTCTGCCGAAAATTACTGCCAGTTAATTAACCACAAAAATGTATGTGTAAACAATTTATGACGTATGATAAATTGAATAATAAACGAAAGACATAGCGACTTCGTATGAAACTGCCTAATTATTTTGCGAAATTTATTTAGGCTATTATCGCGTTGTAATTAATTAGCCTATATATTTTAAGCATTTTGTAGACTATATGAAAATATGATCTATAGTGTTTCTAGTGTGAAATATTAGCGCACGAAGCAACCTGCTTGACACATTTAATTTCTTTTTCATATTTTCTTTTTGTCAGTTTAACAATGATAAACACCATGACAAATGTGTCTGTCTAATAAGTACCAGATAACATGATTATTACCAGGCTATATTTATTTTGAATAGGACGACAGTAATCGCGATCAAACGTGAAAGAGAAATGGCTTCAAGAGCCATGTGTCGTTATTGGCGCTGTCCTCTGAAGTCATTATGAATGTGCTTTCCGTGAATAATGCACGCACACACCTCTGAGTTTTATTAACTTGGTTTCTTATTTTACAACGTAATAATGTGTGAAAATAGGGAGGGTTCATAGTCAATTAAGACTTGAAGCAAATCTCTGTGCACTGAAAAAGAAAACTCTGATGAAGCTATAGCCTATAATAATATGGTAATTATAATTAGGCTATAATAATAATGCAGCCCAACAATCACATTTCACCTAAAACCAACGATATCGACAAACTTGGCTACACGAAACTGCCAAATTGAAATCCGTGCGCTGATTAGCGAGATAGACAGACGAGATAAACATATTTATGATCATCAGCCTGATAAGAAAATTGGTTAGGCTATGAAATTAAATCCTTATTACTGTAGAAGTACCAAGTTAAAGACTGAGATTGTGCTGATAAAATAGCATACAATTATGCATTAACGCATGTGCGCATTTTTTAGTGTCAAAAATAGACTAGGCTAAATAAATAAACAGATATCAAACAAGAGCAACAAACAGGCAATTATAGCATGAAATAGTACAACAATAGCTGTGTCGGTTATCCAAACAGTGGACTTGCGAATGTAGTGTGTTCTCCAGCAGTGCTGCCTGGGATCAAACAGTTTGACACTGGCGCAATGAGCGCAGCTTATGAAGGGGGTCCGAATGCTGTGTTGGGTGCTGGCTGGGGAAATGTTATGATCTTGTAATTACGGGTCTTGGACAGATGCATTATCCAGGCTCAGCGTTGGAGCCACTGGATATTATTGTAGCCAGAGAGCCGGAGGGCCAGACACCTACCATCGCGGAGAGGGGCTGACCCCGCTGGCCCTACGGCTCCCGCGCCATATTGCATATTTAAGCACCAGGGTTTTCCAAGTTCACTGGCGTTGTTGATTAACAGGCCATTGAGGGGAAGATGAATTCTGCATTCTCAAAACGAGTTCCCAACAATCCACATGCAGTTAGGTCATGCTGATTTAGGGCGTGGGTTACCGGGAATGGCAAACATATCTAGTCTATATTAAACCCTTTAGCATTTATTCAAATATGCAGAAGAGCATCCAAACTTCTTTCTTTCTTTCTTTCTTTCTTTCTTTCTTTCTTTCTTTCTTTCTTTCTTTCTTTCTTTCTTTCTTTCTTTCTTTCTTTCTTTCTTTCTTTCTTTCTTTCTTTCTTTCTTTCTTTCTTTCTTTCTTTCAGATATGGCTTGACAAACACGAGTTCATTGCAAATCAACTATGTAGTCTGGTACACGAGATTAACTGCATTTAAGTTTATTTCGTTGCCAGAAAGATCTACCTAAACTAATCCGCGTCATGGAACTGACGCTAAAGGTAAAGCGTCAGTCAGATGACGCCCTAGGATCGTCATCTAACTGATGACTACCCTTTTAACTACGACTATATACAATTAGGCTTATAACAGCTTTTCATCAGCATGTTGTAAAATATTAAAATAGAAAAAGGAAATGTAACTGCTGTGGAATGACAGTTTGTAGCTATTTAATTAACAGGAGACACTGTACAAACTAAAAAAAACAGATGTTTATGATTGATGTTGCAATTCAGTATGTGGCAGATTATGTAGATTTCTAAATTCTGATTAAAAAACAAAACAAACAAACAAACAAACAAACAAAAAACACTCTCAGATCCAACACATTCTCATCCCAAGACGTCATCTAATTTACGCTTTTGACCATATGTCAACATCCAACGTAGTGTAACACATGGCTACAAAATTATTTATGACAACACACTGATTTAGATAATAGCCTATATGTCATATGAGTCATTTACTTAAATCACATTAAACTGACTCAAAAAACAAACAAACAAATTCTGACTCCTATAAAAGAGTTGAACATTTCTTAACTTATTTTGATGAGATAAAGCAATGTAAAAACATGTTGTCATAACCTAATGATATATATATATATATATATATATATATATATATATATATATATATATATATATAATTTATCGTGTAGGAGAGTCCTATCATAATGTTAAGAGAATGTGAATTCATTTTGTGAACATACATATTTTGAATCACTCAACCTCCGACTGTGCGGTATTCCTTGACAAATCTGTGCAAATCGCCAAAACAACATACACTCTAAAATACGCTGAGTTGCTTTAACCCAATTTTGGGTAAAATATGGACAAACCCAGCCATTGGGTTACATTTTTAAATTACTTTTTTAACCCAATGGCTGGGTTTGTCCATATTTTACCCAAAATTGGGTTAAAACAACCCAGCATTTTTTAGAGTGTACAGAGGTTGGTGTAGTGGTTGGCAATAGGCCTATACCTGTAGCCTATAAAATGACATGCTCTACATGAATGTCTTCCATCGGCTCTGCTGTACTGGAACAACTCTTTTCTTAATCCCACAAGTGTCAGACACCTGCAAACGTCAAGCGTCCTGTATGGCATGATGTGACAGTGGACAGCCCCTGTCAAACAGATACAGCCTCGTTCATGAACAATCCATAAAACAAACCTCTGCGATAATATTTAAGATGGGTTTCAATAACTCAATGTGCTTGTGAAGGCCATCTGTATCTCACATGAAAAGCTCACCTCAGACAGGTATAGAAACAGCTCTTAGGTCCAGGAGCATTTGATGGTCTTAGACTGGTTTCTAGCACAAGCTCACAGCTGTGGCACACCTGTGGCGTTCTGTGAAGGCCGTTTATAGAGTGAATGACAGAAGATTCTATCTGTGCATCACAGACCTGAGACAGGCAACATGCTCAGCTCATTTGGGAAGCTCATATCCAACTCCACCGTTATCTTAGATCTGATCTTATAAAAAAAAAAAATGATCAAAGGAACATGTTACTAATACTCTGAGAAACAATCCTTCCCTTTGATAGTGCCTTTATAAAAAGTTGAATCAAGCATAGTCTGTCTTTTGGTCTGTTTTGTCAAATAGTACTATGTTTTACTCATTTTCATCATTGGGCTATTTAAAAAGCGACCAGTTTAAAAACTGCACAGTTTTAGGATTGACTACACTTTATAGGCCTGCACAAATACTTTTGTGTAGCTGCATCGCTATATGAAATAATAGCCTAATCAATATAGGCTATATAATTATATTTTATTTATCTGGATATACCTATTGAACTTATTTGATTTTAAAGGTCTGCAGAGTCTGTTGAATGGCATTGCAAAGGGAAATGCTGCAGTTGCAGGCGCGTCCATCATCAGCACCACAGTTGATTGCACACTGGCCTAAATTCTTGCATCCAAATGAGCATAACCAACAGGAGGTAAGACATTTTAATAAGCTAAAATAGGGCAGGCCTGTAATAAATCCTTCTCTGTAGGATTTTAGGCGCTGGGTAAAAAAAAGCAAATAACATAAGCGAGCCTATTTGCTGGTTTTATCTAGTTTAAACTGGTCTCACAGCCTAACCAAACATGGTTAAATTAGCCAAACCTAGGCTTATGTTCAAAAGTCGTCTATGCTCGGGTCTCTGACGAGTTTACAAGTGCCCCAAACCTTTGTTAAACCAGCCTGGCCATGTTGGGAGACCAGCAAACCAGACTGCATTTCAGCACAGAAAAAGTAATTCATCGCATTGTCTCAACAATGACACACGTGACATGACTAAGGAAGCCAATCAACCCAAATAATAACTCTCTCAGAATTTCCTGATTATTTAGTACAGAAACCTATTGCGTTTAAGGAGGTGGTCGGGTGATGGTGGGGGTGGTTTGCAGGAAACAATTATAGAAACAGGGGTAGTCCCGTCCTCAAGCGAGTCTGGGTTATACCCGCGTTATAAAGGAAGACACCGTCCTAGAGGACCAGCCTAAACAACCTGCCGTCAGCTATACCTCCACATCCATAGGCTATTTGTAATTTACGTAGGCCTAGGATTATTTCAAAACTCACATAGCATATGACAAGTGAGAGATCATAAAGACTGCATTTGGCTTTTGAAATCAAATTCATTTAGCTTTTTCGAAACAAATTTAGACGATGGTAAACCAGGGCTTAAAACCGAAAAAAGCAGACGCGCTTATTAATGGCCCTGTCTCCATTGGATCTGCATCAATGGCCCCTGTCCTTCAACACAGAAAATGTCAAATTTATCGACTTCAAAGACAGCAGATGTAGCCTACGTCGAACTCGCCTTTCCAAGGCCCAGACAATAAACTTTATTATTAAACTAAACCCCCAAAAATTCAATTACTCAAGACATCTATAAAAGCGGGGACCTTTGGTTAGGCAGTTGTGGTTCTTTTTTTGAGCATCATGACTTTTGGCATCTGCTTGGCATTCATGTCGACGAACGATTTGCGTGAGAACAGTGTTAAAACACTCTTACAGAAGCATATCCTATCCAAAATAATATTAAAACAACATAGCCAATATATGTTTCTTATAATGTCGGGGTTTTTTTTTTCGTTTTTTTTTCAAGGCTATTCCATATCTCCGTGAACAGAGAAGTGTCAAAATGCATTTTCTCTTGGGTGTCAGGTAGACCAGACGCAATTTCAGGCGTCAGAGAGGCTCGCGCCGTTGTTGAGTCAGTTGTATTGATGAAATGCAGTCATAGCGAAGGCAAGGACTTCATCAATCATGCCAAATTATAGCCAAAACTCTGCCATTAGACCTGAGAAACATAACGTCACCTCAGATAAACAACATTTTAACTAGGCTACATGCCTTTGATAAATCCATGGACAAAACAGAAAAAAAAAAACATGGGCCTGCTGCTATAGGTTATCTACTTGCAAAAATAACATGCATTTTGATTGAATAAAACTTTTATTGTTTTTACCACTGAACTGGTTGATGACATATTAGAGGTTGAGCAAAGTAATAAAATGAATCATATGTAGGCTAGTTTATTTTACAGAAGTAGGGAAACCGAGGCCAGTTGTCACACTTTTCACACACATTTGTTAGAGTATTATTTTTAAAGATAATTTATGGGCGCATTTAGCTAAAAGTTTTGGCAACAAAAACTGGTAAGCCTATACTGTTATTTGCTGTTCTCCAAGTAACTGCATAAATGTATACAGTATTGAAACACATCAACTCGCCCCAACTAGAAAACAGAGCAGAATATTTAGCCATTATTGCTTCTTGCATAAATGTTCGTTAATGCGTTTAGGTTATATTGAAAGTTCAATTTGGAGGATACCTTTCACAACAAATTTTACTTTATATTTAGTGAATTGCAAACGTTTGCGAGCGTAACTAGCCCCAGTCGACTGCATAATAATACTCATACGATCAGTTGCTGGTATTCAATTTCAAGCAGAAATCTGTATACTTCCATTTAAAAGTGGTCTCATTAAAACTTTTTTTTCAAACATTTGCCGGCACACATGAACTGGGAAACGATAATTTTTGCGATGTCTTTCTCATGCAGAATAATTTTAAAAGAATTACAAATTTGAAACAATCGCATTTAACCTTTTATCAGACCCAAATGTTTGCTTTTTCTAATTTTCAGGAAGAAATAATCTCAAATTACTTTGAAATAGCTTGCTTTCATAAAGGTAGTCGCACAATTTATGTAAATTCCAATTTCCCCAAAAAATCATTAATCAATTAATGCAATATCAGAACTCCGAAAGAAAGAAAATTTCCTATTTAAACAAATGCATTTTGAACAGCTAAGAAGTGGACACATATGCACACGTGACTATGCAAGCAGTGACTTTCAAAGTTTTATTTTTATTTTATTTTTTTTTAACAATCTATAAGTGCGTTAGTCCAGTGTTATCGTTCTGAAATCTATACTAAACAAATTCGTTCTGCTATTTAACTAAGCAGATTTGTTCAAATAGAATTTCATTTTCTGGATACAATAGAATGCTGAGCAAATAGTGAAAAGAAAAAAAAACAACAACAACAAGATGAGCTGTAATCTCTTATTAAATTACAGTTAATTCAGCATTGGATAACAGTGGTAAGAATAATTATCATAATTATGCAGCATTGTGACATGGTAAATATTAAAAGAAAAAAAAAGAAGAAGTGCAAACCAGATTAAACTCTTTTAATTGAGGGAAAAACCACAACTCTTAGTTAAAATACTCCAAAATAAATTTTAATGTTTATAAATCTCTATACTTAAATATATACATTATGTGCAAATAAAATGTTCAACATTAAATTAAACTATGCAGAGCGTGTGAATAATAGTATCATTCCTTATTATTGTGTATATGTTTAGCATTTAATCCTCTCTATTGGCACCCAATTGTTGAAAATCTAAATAAAAGACAAATCTGAATAAAAGAAACAAACAAATTAATTAACCAAAAGACAAGATGTCCAATTCATTTTTTAGAAAAGTTCCTCTATACTCAGATGATACATAGAGCTGATTTCTTCTTGTATATGAATTATGTGCATGTATATAATTTATATAGGATTGGGAAACAGTCTAACACAATGTCTACATGTTGTTAAAAAAAATATTGAAAGGAATATGACCAAAAGAAGGTACCAAACCTACAAAACATACGTGATAAAAATTCAGTGCATACAATGTCTCACAGGGTCTTACACTTTCTCAGGGAAGATGAGACTTATGTGACGATGCAAAAACACAAATCCTCCTAAAACACAAAAGTGCACACACAGAGTTAAAATAAAATGCTTTTGTTCAATTTCAATAGGTCTGCAATTTTCGCCTGTCAATCCTTTGATATCACAGTGACTTGATTGAGTGTCTTAGACCTGCCTGAATTTTGTAGATATGGAAAAAAAGCTGACATTCATTTGATCTAATGAGAGGTTTTCAAATTAGAATGAGGAAGAAAATAGATGTCGTTGTAAATATGACGCTGATAAGCCCCATTAAGTCTACATTCAGCTTTTACTGACTTCATAGCTTATCTCATATATCTTCATGTAGCTACATACCTACTTTTGCATGTTTAAGCGGTTTCTTGTAGGTAAACCGTGTCGCTACCATTGCTAGCCTGCTAACAACTGACTTGCTTCACTTATTCTTCACATTGTGGCCGTCCTCCAAGTCTGTAATGCAGCATATCATATCTAGAGCTCATAGGTCTTCATTTTAAAATGAGTTCTGACAGTGATTCTTCGCTAGTGCCAGCTCTCTCTGACGTGTCAAGCGCTGTAGTGCCTAGGCCGCCACGTGGCCGATCAGATAGATGTTGTCATAGAGGTGGCCTACAAAGTCCTCGCTGATGTTCTGAGCAGCCCGCCGTGTGTTTCGGATAAACTCCCTTTTGGACATCTTGTTCTTTACGTGAGGGCTGGTCAGATCGATGGAGAGAAGGATGAGGGAGTAGCACAGCACGTACACAGCATCTGCAAAACCAGAAGAGAGAGAGGGAGGGAGAGAGAGAGAGAGAATATAGAAATGTTTGCATTATGCAGAAACAGTAATTATATTTCACAATATTACATTTTAACATAACTGGTTTTTGTTTGAATATATTTAAAAATGCAATTTAGTCCTGTGATCGCAAAGCTGAATTTTCAGCATCATTGCTCCAGTCTTTAGTGTTACATGACTCTTCAGAAATCCTTCTACTATGCTGATTTGGTGCTCGGTATCAATTATTATTGGTGGTGAATTATTAATAATGGTTCATATTATTATCAATCTTTTAAAAATTGCTGCTTTATATTTTAGTAACATTTTTTGTGGAAACTTTTACATTTTGTGTCCTTGTGATAGAAAGATTATTT
>CM075866.1:13051885-13054385 GCA_038021265.1 Cyprinella venusta | reverse complement strand
AGGGTGGAGGAGAAAACCATCATATTAATCATAGCTGAGGTTGGTCAGAATTGTGTTTCCAAAGCACACTGTGGCTATGATCATTTCTCTGTTCTTTGCCCGTTTAAACATTAAATGGCTTTGCCATATAATTACAGAGATATTATTGTGGCGAGACAGAACAAAAGTTTGTATTTTTTTGTACCTCT
This sequence comes from Cyprinella venusta, assembly GCA_038021265.1. Lineage (NCBI taxonomy): Eukaryota > Metazoa > Chordata > Actinopteri > Cypriniformes > Leuciscidae > Cyprinella > Cyprinella venusta. The sequence continues at coordinate 13,054,197 of CM075866.1, read as the reverse complement.
TGCGGGTTGGCGTTGAAGGTTAAACTTCCTTCATCTAATTCCATATAGAGCTTTCTATAGGAAAATCCATACGGAAGCCTTCGATTGTATATGGAACAGTGACCCCAAGTGGACTTGCAGAGGCTAGAGGGCAGACAAAGAAAAACAAAGGAATGCAAAACCATAACATAGGTAATATCCCTATTTTTATTTATTTCATAATAGCTAAGTTTGCATCAAATCCATTGAAAGAAACACTATCCTCCATTTTACAGTTCTCCCTGAATTATTCTTGAAAAAAACACTGAGATGATGTTTTATATGGAAGATAAACGCATCACTGACCCCTGCCACAGGTACTCATCATTGCCCAAGTCCTGCCACACACAGGAGGCCAGGCACAGATCGGTAGCATTCAGGTAGGAGAGGATGGTGATGCTGAGTTCGGGCGGCAGCATCTCAAGATCGATGAAGCCCTGTTCCTCTTTGCCCCTGCGGACGCGCAGCAGGTGACTGATGTCGGAGCCGGGGACCTGGCACTGTGGCGTACGGCGCTGCTGCAGCGGTTCAGACAGTGGGGGACCCATCCTTCTGCCGTGCTCTCTCTCCTGCTGGAGGAAGCACTGCTCATTGTACTGCTGCTGCAGCTGCTGGTTCCTCACCACCCTCCACAGAACCTGACCCATCTGCAGATCTGAAAACATATTTAAAAATGCATTTTATTGCAGCTTCATGCATTAAAAAACTTGCGTAGCTTAAGAAAAAAAAAAAAAAAAACTACACCAACTTTATACTACATGAAAATTACTACAGTCTTCAGTCACATGATCCTTCGGAAATCATTCTAATATTCTAAATTGGTGCACCAGAATCACTTATTATTATCGTGCTTTTTTATATTTTTGTGGAAACCATGATACACTACAATTTTAAATTCAGCTTTGCCAGCACAAGAATAAAGTACATTTTAAAATATGTTTAAATAGAAAACAGTTATTTTATAGGGATACCTATTTTTTAAAAATAACAATATTAAAAAAAATGATTACAATTTAAAGGGATACTACACTTTTTTTTTTTTTTTTTTTTTTGGAAATAGGCTAAATTTACAACTTCCCCAGAGGTAAACAGTTGAGTTTTACCGTTTTCGAATCCATTCAGCCAATTTTTTTTTATATTTAGAAGATTAATAGTAACCAGACAGTTTCTGGTCTCATTGACTTCCATAGTAGGAAAAACATATACTATGGAAGTCAATGAGACCAGAAACTGTCTGGTTACTGATATTCTTCTAAATATCAGAAAATCGGCTGAATGGATTCGAAAACGGTAAAACTCAACTGTTTAACTCTGGGGAAGTTGTAAATTTAGCCTATTTCCAAAAAAAAAAAAAAAGTGTAGTATCCCTTTAAATTGTAATCATTTTTTTAATATTGTTATTTTTACTCTGTTTTACTTTACATAAATTCAGCCCTAGTTAGCATAAGAGACGTCTTAAAAAAAAAAAAAACCTTGATTATTTCAAACGTTTGATCAGTAATGAAAATACGTTTTTGTAAATCATATAATCTCGTTTTGTATTTATTTATTATTTAAGGAAAGTGTTGTGTATTAAGGCTCTGCCTTCTGTTCCTCCAAACTAAACCAGAGTAATCCACAGGCCTCAAACTCTCAGCACATTATTTTTTGATTTAGATCATTGCTGTTAGGTCCCCGAATCTTTGCATTATCCGACAGAGCAAAACAGCCCAAAGGAAACTGTTTTTAGTGCTAGTGTGCAGTAGTCCTCTGGGAAATAAAACCTCTGATGGCAGCTTTATCTCCACTGCAGTAGCACTAATCCTCTCTCTGAGATATGCATTAAGCCTTTTTATGTGGCCCTGTCTGACTCCCTCCAAGGGCCTTTCTCTCTAAAACATATCTCAGTCTATGAGAAGCCTTGTTATTCTTGTCTTTAATGGCCTCTTGAATGCTCTCGGGTCGCTTTCTTTGTCTCTACAACAGCTTTTTTCATATGATCTTGACATATTCCTTATTCGGGACTGACGCAATGCTCCTTGGCATTCTGTAGGAGGAGCTTGGGAATTCTTAGACCTGCTTAAAACATGGAACGGAAATCTGAACAAGGTCAATGAACTCTTACAAGTAATTTCCCTCTGCTTTGCCTAAGGGTAGAAGCTGTTCTTAAATCATTACAAAACATTTGCCCTCATTAAAGTTATATAATAGACATCTTTTTTTTTTTAATGGTGGATTAGCTCATCTAACTTTTGTCTTTCTATTATAAGTGAAAGTAAACAGGTCTGGCAACTCCATGCATGTTCTAATTGTGT